>ML828217.1:44257-86395 GCA_009831015.1 Picea engelmannii
GGGGTTCAAGCAATGTAATGAGACATGAAGAGAATTATTGTATTTGGAGTGGTAGCTCAATAGGAGGATGCCCCCTCGAAGAGGCAAGTGAACAGGAGAGGATCCCTTCCATAATAGGATCCATTGTATGGTGTTTCCCTACCCTAAGGGTTTGATACAATAAAGTGGTGTTTTTCTATATTGTTCTTCTATATCTATTATGGTGCTTTTTTTATTCAGCTATTAGGTTCTTAACACAAATATTTGAATAGTTTCACCAGTCGAGGGTTTTCTTTGGTACCTATGTCACACTCCTCAACCTCTTTAGGCTGAGGTTGTAAAGTGGATCTCAAAGCGATATCATCTTGATTAAATAATATTTCCAAGGGAATCAGTCCTTTGAGAATCTAGTTATTTTTTAGAAGAAGCATTCGGTGATTCGCGATCTTATCATGGAAGTCTTGAGGGTCTTCCCCTTCCTGCATGATCCAAATAGGATCATTTTGGTTTTCTTGATCAGTATGCATTTCAACAAACTCATGTATTGATTCTAAAAAATTGTGAATCTATTCATCATCCTCAAAAACTTGCCAATGTTGTACATCATTTGGTATAGAAGGTCGGTGTCTCATTTGTATGTGGTGTTTCAGTTTAAAAGTGGCGGGAGGTGTGAATGTTGAGGCTGCTTTGGCTAACGCATCAGCCTATTGGTTTTTAGTCCTTGGAATGAAATGAACCTTCAGAGATGAGAAGAAACTTTTTATTATATCCCAGATGCAATTCCTGTAGGACCTCAACCTAGGATGTTTGGCCTGGTACTGCCGGTTTACCTGTTTTATGATTAGCTCGGCATCACCAAATACTTCAAGGTTTTTTATCTTCATTCTCCTAGTAGTTTCTAACCCCAACACTAAGGCTTCATACTCGCATACATTATTTGTGCAGTCCACATTCCACTTTAGCCTATAGGAAAAGGGGATTACAAATTGATCATCAGGAGCCACAAGGAGTGCCCCTGCTCCAGCTCCAAAGTAGGATGAAGCACCTTAAACAAACATCTTCCACACACTAGAGCTATATACATTTTTTATTTTTATTTTTCTTTCTCTGTTTTCTCTTCTGTACACATCTCATCTATATCTACATCAATATCGTCATCAATGGATAAGATATAATTACCTAAATCTTGATTAGCTATATATATAGGGTGGTTATTTGGGTTATGTGGATCACCTACCGTGAATGCCAACCTAGTGTCTCTGTATAGACACATACACTGTCCTCCAAAAACTAGAATCGTCACATATGTCATGTCAAGTTGGAGAGATCCTCCAAGCTTGGCACCCCATGACCTAGATAACAACATACCATATTTCAGAGGGATATCAGCGACCACTACGTCCATAAGAATGCTTTTTGCAGGTATTTGTGCCATATTTACCACCAGGTCTTTAATCATGCCTATGCATTTGAATTTTCTTGAATCAAATGAATATAAATCTCCATAAGGCCTAGTGATTTCGAGACCTAATTTATCCATAATGGCTTTAGGCATCACATTGTGGGATGCTCTATAATTTAGCATGCAGTTATGGAGTAGGTGGTCGAACAAGGTTAACGTGATATAGAAGGGGGCAACAGTGTCTCTCGCACCTTCGAAATGTGGACCAAAAACTATGTTCGGCTTGTCATCTTCTAAGTTGATGACATCGGCTTGGCTTCTGTCCTATGAAAAGCTAATCATCTTGGCAATTTGTTTTCTGTATATGGGATTTTTAGCCAATTCAATAAGTGGGATAGGGATTTTGATTTTGTTTATTTCATTTTCCAGACTAAAATTTCCCAGGGCCTTGTCGCTCTCTATGTTTGGGGCCTCCATTCCCTTCTTTTCAGCTTTTCTTTGTGGTGCAGATTTGGTTTCACTCACAGGGACCTGTGTTTTCATGGTGGGTTTTCCTACTGACTTTGACTTGACAGGTTGTGTGTTAGTGGTGTGGGTTTTTGCAGTCTGTTTTTCAGCAACCTTTGGAGCCGCTTCATAAGTTTCGCCCCTAGGCAAGATCTTTTTGTTGGGGCGGTTGGAAGATTCTTGTTCCTAGGTCTTAAATTGTATTTCTCATGTAGTTCAGTTATAATATCATCTGCGATACCTTGATAGGTCAAATATTCAGAAGTATCGTTGCTAACATCATCTTCCGATCTAATTTCTTTATTTAAATATTTTTCGTAATCTTGTCTTGATAAATAAGGTGATTTACTATCATCACCAAGATTATTTATATCCTCATCTAACTCTTCAAAATATTCTAGGTCTTCCTCTCCAATGAAGTTTTCACTTTTGAAGGGGGTTGGGATTTTTTTATCCTCATTCTTAATTGTTTTCTGTGGGGCCTGAGGATCAGGATTCCTTCTAAAATCCTTCCTAGGAAAATTATCCCTTTTTGATTTATCTAGTTCCATTTTTGAGATCTTATTTGACAGATCTCTAATTACCTTAGCCATCTCGTCTATTTTATCTCCCGAGGATTTCCCTGATCCTGAGGATCCACCTTGTTCTTTGAATTTCCTACTTTCTTTGTTCCCGGTTTCTATTTTTTCTTTTAATTTCCCTGATGCCATCATGTTCGATTCGATTTCTATGGCATCATCTTGCATTTTCATGAGATCTGTTGATCTCCTTTCTCTCAATAATAGAGATAAATTAGGATCAAAGGCTCCAGCGAAAGTCACCTTTGTTGTGGGTTGAGAAGGTTTGACCTCGATCGGGATTTTATTATACAACTTGTTAAACCTTTGCGTGAACTCGAGAATTGATTCTGAGTTTTTCTTTCTAAGGGCTCCAAATTCAGTTAGGTAATAGAGGTGGTCTCTCCTTTCCCCTCATTGTCTGATAAAATCATTTTCAAGTTATTCGTAAGATATTAGAGATCCTTCTGCTAAGGCTCGGAACTAGGTCCTCACCTCTCCTTCGAAAGTCTGAACGAGTCTAGAATAGACATCTTCGTGTTCGATTCTGAGGATGTCGACAAATTGGTCAAAGAAATTTATGTGTTCTTGAGCAGTTAAATCTCCTTCCCCTGTAAATTTGGGAAGGCTTTTCATATAGTTTTTGAGAAGGTTGTGTAGGGGAATTGAGAGGACAAGGGGGGCATATTTGGCAGCTACCTTAGCAAAGATTCCAGGAAGCGGTGCTTGGTCGCCTGCTGGTCCTCCTGGGGCACCACCTCTATCTCCTACGTCTCCGTGTGCATCCATTGATGGATTTGAGGTTGAAACTCGGAGTGTGTGAAGAGAAGGTTCATGAAAGTTTGGGGTATACTCTTCAGGAAAAGAGAACGTATTGTTTGAAGGGAGAAGCGAGATGGATCTCTCAAGTGTTTCCTTAATGTTCAACTGCGTAAAATCAGACTGACAAATGGTATGTATGGGTGAAATGATTTTTTTAAGGGATCTTCGTGATTTTAAAATCTTTTCCGGATTAGAGACTGGCGAGGTCTGCTTGTTGTCCGGGTTATTTATGGTGTTCTTTCTACTAAAATCCCGTTTACTTATCGTGGAGTCACCAAGTGAAAAATGAAGGTAGCCTTAGAAGGTTTTTCTATCTTTGTTCACTATCAAAGGAAGAAAGTGTCAATGTTGTTCTTCTCAGGGAAAATTTTCGTTTCTTCAGTCCCTAGCAACGATGCCAAAAAGATGTTGTTCTTGAGTTTATACTTTAAGGCTCTAAAGTATACCGTCAAAGCATCTAAAAAGATAAAGAGAATTAAGGGGTAAGAATCAATTGTGAAGGGTAAATCAGAGTTGGATTCTCAACTGTCTCTGTCTAGCTTCCCATTGCTCTTGGATGCTGATGTCTCTATCGATAACCGCCCATGAGCGTTCTAATTCGACCCGGGTAGTTTCTATTTGTAGGATAATATTAAATAAGTTCAAAGCAATGCTAGTTTGATCTTGAAGGCCAGGTTCTATGTTAGGCTATCTATTATTTGGGACAATCATGGGGAGTAAAATTTTATTGAATTATAAAATGTTTAAATATTTGTTGCTTCAGTTTTGAGGGATGAAATAGAAAAGGAATTTTGGAACTCAAAATAATAATACAATAACAGTAGAGGTTGTTTCTTGTACTTGAAACAATTTGAGAATAGTAAAATAATAACAAAGTAACACTGTCGAAAAATATGAGGCTTTGATCATGAAAGATTCTCATATCATAATAGAAGAAGGAGAGAAAAATGAGATTTCTAATGAAATATAAAATATAACCATCCCAATGACCTACAAGTCTTGAAACTGTTGATAGCAATCACAAAGGAAAAATTGTAAATGATTAGATAATTAAATAAATTCAAACTAAAATAGAAGTTTGAGTTAAACTATAGTTGATCATTCATTAGAAAGACATAGAAAGAAAGATGTTGAAAGATATTGAAAATAGAGTAAAGGAACACATAGCTTCAAGTTGACAGAATTCAGAATCTCTTTTGTATTATCTATATCACTTTAAATCGGAAAACTTCTAATACAATTGGCTCCCAAAAAACAAAAAGCCTCTTCTCAGTCTTGTAAAATTATATTTATACATGATCACCAAACCTTTTTTTCTGTTGGTGATTAACTAACTTCTCAAGACTAACGGTTACATGAATGTGAAATACTAAACCGTTTGTATTTCTATCTTTATCTTCTTTGATTAATTTCGATGATAAAATTATCCAAACAATATTTCATGTATTCACTGATGAACTTCCTTCTTTTGTTTTAAGACAACGAATACATTTTCCCAGAAACTGCACCAAAACTCTAGGAGCTTCTGGAATATCTTTCGCCTCAAATAGGAAGAACTTTCTCTGTAGTTCAGGCAAACAGTCTTCAATTATCTTTCTTGTGAACTTAATAGTTTGTAACTTTAAGTTCGGCATCACTATCCATTTGTCAATTTGAGTGACATTTATTACCTTTATTTGTGGGATCTCTACCTGAATTTCTTCTAGATCCTCCTTGAATCTTAACTGATGCTTACCAATGTTAATTTCTCCTAACAACCCCGGACAGTTGTTTCTTCCAATGTTCAATGAAGCTTTCTCTAAAAGGTCAAAAATTCCTTGGCAGTCGTCATTAACATCTCTGTTTATTCTCTTGTTTTCTGCGAGGTTTGCCTCCCATAGCTTGAGTATTATATCACCTTTAATCTTCTCTGAAACAGATAGCTTTTGAGTCTCTTTGACCTCCTCTTTTGTTGAAAGAGCCACTTCTTTTTGAAAAGTTGTTCTGGCTAATTTCACTTCTCTCTCTTTCAAGAGAATACTCTCAAAGGATTTACTTGTTTCCTGAAAGTAATTCTGAATAAATTCCAGCTTAAAAAACACTCCCTGTTTCTCTTTTTCTATCTTTGTATATATTTCCAACACCTGGGCTTGGAAGATTTCAAGCTCTACCACTTGATTTTGAATGGAATTAATCTTATTTTGTAATTGTCTATTCATATATTTTTGTTGTAGGACCTGTGCTTGATTGACCTGTATCTTCAGGTTTGCTTCATCTAAGCTTGCTTTCAATTTTTGAATCTCCTATATGTCATTGAATCTGGCTCATTCTAGACCCTTGTTTATCTCTCGACTGATACTTCTTTCAGTCTCCTTTAATTGACTTTATAGCTGAGCTATCATCTGATCTTTCTGCTACAACATAGTTCTCAAATTACCCACAATGTATAAATTTGTCGATGCTAAGGCTCCCATTGTGCCTACTATTTCTGTAGTGAATTCCCCCTCTTCAAGTTTTTGTCCATCTACAATGATCTTGTGATTTTTTTATCATCATGCCTCCTCTTGGATGCATTTCCTATTTCAGGAAAGCCTTTCTCTTTTTACTGAAAAAATAATCGGATGAAGGAATTTCGTCTCTAGAAATAGGTTCAAGATCACTAAAATATAGAGCTCCCTCTTGTGGGTTTCCATAGGTAGACTACAATGGGGTCAAAGAAGTAATAGGAATTCCAAGATCTGTTGATGTTGTTCCTCCTACTTTTTTGGGAAAATCCTCAGGGATTTCTGGGGATGTTTCCAACTCCTTATCTTTCCTTGACTCTGATTTCTCTGTCTTTGGAACTTCTGTTTCTTGTGAAGGCATTTCAATCTCCTTCATATTTCCCTTTGCAGTTCTTGTATCCTGTAACTTTTTTTCAAAACCTGGGGGAGGCCCTCCCTGCTCTAGAGGGGGGGTCGTGGATTCACCCTGCAAAATCTTTGGCAAACAACTTTGCCTGTGACTTTGGAAGGACATGAAACCAGTCTATAAGTCGGGTGATAAGGCCTGTACGTTGTTCAATACCTCCTCATAGGCTTTAACCTCTTTGAATATATCATCATAAACATACTTTTCGTGTTCATAATCTTTCATATTGCAGTGCATCAGGTGTTTGTTCACTACTTGATAAGGGTCATGTTTTTTGTGCTCAATATATACCAGTTTTATTTCTTCGAGCACTTGTGCTTCCACCTTGGAATGGCCCAAGTTTAGTAATGAAAATTTCTCAATATACATAGGGAATATTGGCCATGATTTATTTTGAACCGCCTTTAGCTCTATTATGATTTCGTCTTTCACTATTTGGTGTGCTACCTCCCTCAATACCATTTTGTCTGGGAGAAATTTTGGAAGCGCATGAGGGGGGATTGAGCACCCATAAACCCTAATGTAAGAGAATTTTTCATCAATGAACCAATCGACTATTGCTTTGAGGTTTTCTGAGACTGTCTCAGAAATGCAAGGGGGTTCACAGCCATAAAAAAATTTATGCATTGGAATTACTATGAAATGAAAAATTTCGTAAAACACATTCTTATAATTTTCTTCCCATAGCAAAGAGTGATACTCGTGAATGGGTTCGGGACAGGTTATGTTCCAACTTAAATTCATCAGGGGAAATGGAGTTACAAAGAAAATTGCATCCATGATATACGCCGACATGTAAAAGGCCACTAGTTGACCTTTAGATCTTGCAGCTCTATAATTTGAAACCTCTTGGGCTAGGTTATCAGACAAAATCTTTCTCTAGTTAAAAGTGTATCCTTCTGATGCTTCTTCTAAAAAGGGCACCCATTCCGCAGGGAAATGGCAGGGATTCTTTTTCCCGAAGAGTCTACATAACATAATGGCTACATAGACCATGTACTCCTTCAAAGATGTTGTGGCATAAATTGCATGGGTATCAGCCCTAAATTTCGATGGACATCTCCACCATTCTTTGATTAAATCTGGATAAGTTCAGTCTGCCTCAGTACACTCCTTCCTTTGAAAATCGACTGTAAATTCAACATTATAAATGTACTTAGGATTTGGTGAGAGTTTGTACATTACTTGTATATGCTCTGGCCTGAATGAGCCGACAAAAACCGCTTGATCGTTTAAAAAGCTTCTTGTTGGGATATCAACCTTATCCAAGGCCCAATTGATCATGTCGTTGTATTCCATGAGCCAAGGGCATGCTATGATCTTATGAAGCTCCAATTCTTCTATACCTCGAAGGTGATTCTCGGAATCAGTAGGAGAATTTTTTATTTCATAATCCAGTAGTTCATAGATTTCTCTCCAGGATTTAATTGAGTCAATGGCATGTGGCGTAGTGTCGGATATGATATCTCCTTCTGGGTTACGCATTTCCTCTATATCTTCACTCTTCTTCTGTTCTTTCTTTGGTGCCATGGCTTTATGTTAGATGGAAAACCTGTCACTGAAAAGAAGCATATGATCTTGGCCGAATGTGAATTATCTTTGAAAGATAGAACAAGCATAGGTTTTGGAACACAAACTTTTAATTCTCCTTAAACTCTTTTTATGATGAAAACACTGACGCAGTTGACCTGTAACTAATTACATTTAATGCAAAAAATATTTCTGAGATACGCATTAGTGTCACAACATTTATCTGTTATCTGTTTATTAAGATGGTCGTATTCTGGCACTTTTGAATTCAAAATTCAGAAGATTTCATTCAACAGAAACCGAAACACGAACAAATGTAAGAAGTTTGATTTTCATTAATCATGCTTCCAAAATAGAGTTAATTCAGTCTAAACACAGATTATGAGTCGAGACATCACGTTTCGGGATTTCAGGGATCATGTTGACAAGAGGTATGTTATCGTTGAACCTCGATTCCTGAAATTGCGAAATCACGATAAGATTAGGTTTTAGGCCTTAACTATCATATTAGTAAATTAATTAATCAGGATTAAAAACTAACTTCCATTATTTCGGGAAATCGGGGATTAGGATTCTGCGATTAGATATGTATTAAAATATATGTTCTCAGTAAACCCCAAAATCCAATTTTTTTTTTTTTAAAGTTAGTCTTAACTCCTTTAGGTTTTAAGTTTATCATGATTCTTAAAGAACGCGCATCAAAATTTAAAGAAAAATTAATTTTCCACCTTTTATTATTTAAAGAATAAAGCTTGTTACGATTTCGGTACCGGGCTTTTGGAAATCATAGCGAGGGTTATGCTTTATTAAAAGCCAAAACCCGAAAAAGGAAAGTTTTAGTCTTAGAGATAAAAACTTTAAAAACTATTTCAACAGTTGGGTATGGCACATAATAATGGGTCACATACGTTTTGATAACCTTGTCAAAGTCAACAAAAGGGAAGTAGTTAGAGAAATTCCCCTGATCACGAAACCAACCAACACTTTATGCAAGCATTTTCAACAAGGAAAGCAAACATAGACCATGTTTAAATCAAAAGAATATTCAACGACAAGACCACTAGAAATTGTGCATATTAATATAGGTGGACCAACTATAACGAAGGGTTTAAAATGTGAGAAATACTTTATGTTATTAGTTGATGATTATACAAGAATGACTGCAGTTTGTTTTCTCAGGAATAAGTCAGAAGATTTTGAAAACTTTAAGGTCTACAAAGAAATGGTTGAAAATGAAATGGATTCAAAAATCAAATTCTTGAGATCTGATAATGGAGGAGAGTTCACTTCAAAGGAATTTATGGAATACTGCAACAAACATGAAATAATAAGGCAATTCTCTGTTTCTAGGACACCTCAACAGAATGGATTTGTTGAAAGAAATAACATGACAGTACAGGAAACGGCTCAAACAATGCTAATGGATTCCAAATTCACAGATAAATTTTGGACACAGATAGTGCATACAACAATTCACATTCAAAACAGATTAATGCTTAGAAACAATACTAAAAAAACTCCCTATGAGCTATGGAAAGGAAGACCAACAAATGTGAAGCACTTCAGAGTTTTTGGAAGCAAATGCTACATCAAAAGAGAAGATGGCAGAATGGGAAAGTTTGAATCTCATGTGGAAAAAGGAGTACTTGTTGGTTACTCAAGTACAAGGAAAGCATACAAGTATTACAACCTGATATTGAACAAAGTTGTGGAAAAAATAAATGTAACGATTGATGAAACAAGTAGAAAATAATTAAAGGAAGAAGAAAATGAATCAATGGAACAACTTTACGAAAAAGAAGCAGAAGATGAAAAAGAAGTAGAAGGGGAAGATGAAGAATATCTAATAGAATTAGAAGAGCAAGTTCAACAAGTGCCTCCAAAGACACTTAGTAGACAAGTACAAAAGAATCATCCTTTAGATCAAATTATCGGAAACATAGATGCAGGAGTTGATACTAGAAGAAGAATCCGTTCACCAGAACAAATGCACCTAGCACTCTCATCTACGATTGAACCAGCCTGTTTTGAAGAGGCCAACACGGATGAATTTTGGAATAAGGTCATAGATAAATAATTGGATCATATAGAGAAAAATAACACTTGGGAATTGGTTCCAAGACCAAAGGATAAGAATGTGATCGACACAAAGTGGGTATACAGGAGTAAATTGAATGAAGATGGATAGTTTACAAGGAACAAAGCTAGATTGGTATGTAAAGGATATGCATAGGTTGAAGGAATCGACTTTGAAGAGACATTTGCCCCAGTTACCAGAATGGAAGCAATCTGAATTCTTTTAGCTTATGCATGCTCCAAAAATATTAAAGTGTATTAGATGGACGTAAAATCAAATTTTCTAAATGGAGAACTTGAAGAAGATGTCTACATTGAAAAACCAGAAGGATTTTAGTTGTCAGAGAACTCAGATTATGTGTGTAAATTAAAGAAGGCCTTGTATGGTCTAAAACATGCTCCTAGAGTGTTAGGTTCCTATGATATAGTCATCTGGTTTCCAGTTACCTATTTGGAAATTTTCTCTAAATCATTTTGAGAATGTCTTCATGTTCAGAAAATCAGAGTAATGGTCCAGTGATGTATCTTATGTTTCAAAAAGGTGCCTGGGTATATCCAAAGTTGGCAAATGATGGTTTGATCTCTTGAATGAAAAAGTGTCAAAGGTTAGCTTTTGACAACTAAGGGTCATTTTTTTGATGTGTTATAAGCCACCGAAAGCTCTCACTTTCGTCAGCTAAAAGGGCAGGCGCGGGGTGTTCTTAGCTGCCGAAAGCGCAAAAGTTTTATAATGGTTAGCCTGTCTCATCAAACTCACAAACCGTCGTAGTTACACATGTCGTGATGATTCTAAATGCTGCCGAAATCATGTATGAAGATCATTTGCCATGATCTAAGGTGTTCTATTATGATTTTAATTGATGTTTTGAGAAATCATTAAACCCTAATCTATTAGATCTGAAACCCTTACTATCATTTTCGAGATTCTGTCGTCATCAAAAATCATTTGTCATTATTAAATTCTCCCAACAAACCATATGGTGTTCTCTGTCTTGAATGAGCATTATAATTTCTAGTCTACCTCATGTTTTTTCCTCCATTACTTCCATTTCTCCCTACATCAACGTTGATCTCCCACTCCAGCCCAATTTTTTTGTTTGCAGGTATTAACGTTTGTTGCAGATGGCCAGTGGAGGAAATTTTCTCAGGAAGGAGCTGAACGATGTCTTATATCTGGAATCTCATCCTGATATTTGACAGATGTTTAAAGAAGTAGGTTGCTACATGTATTGTGATAAATTGCATGGGTATCACTAGGGTGTTGCTGAAGCCTTTGCTCGAAGCTTTGATGGAGCAAAAGTAACCTTGGGTCCAATGGTAACACAAATTTATGAGGTCAGTGTTGCAGCAACAACATAGATGCCTGGGCAAGGTGAGAGATGGTTTAAAACAACTGTCACTGAGGATATTGAGTTCAGGTCTTACCTTAAGCCTGAATTTCAAAGCATTATTTGGTAGAAAGATGTTCCCAGGTCTTACCTAGAGGCGAAATGGCAGTATTTTCTTAAGGAAATTCAAGTGTACAACACTTGTGAAGGTCGATATGGTAGAGTCATGCTCTATCACTTCAAACTGACAAATCATTTTACGAGAAAGTGTCCTATGAATCTACCCCATTACCTTCATAGGAGCTTGACTAAGATGTCACACCAAGTTCAAGCTAAGCCTGATAATGTGCATAGTAGGATTTTCCATCATGGGCTGATCAAGTTGATAGTTTTAGAGGAACTGAGGAGGAGGGACAAAACTTAGGAATTTCTCTTTTTTGAGGGAGAATTTGGGCAAGAAGTTCATCCCAAGAGAGGAGGTACTCCCTCGCAAGAATTAACCTCCCCAAAAACCAACAAAAGGAAGAGAAGAGCATTATCTCCTATGGAAAATTTCACCAAGGTTTATCCCTTAAAATCAGAGAAAGCCAAGAAGAGGTTAGAGTTCGGGAAACTGAAAGAAGATCCAGAGAAAACTACAACAAAAAATGTCCTAAACCTACCTTATTCTGATTCTGATTCAGAACCTTTAACTGTAGAAATGGTGGCAGATCCATCAACTGTGGAAAGGGAAAACATTGAAGAAGTTGAAGTCGAAGCTCTAGATCTCGAAATACTTGCAACATCAACAAGCAAGATCAACAAATCATCAAATATTAAGAAGCTTAAAGAAGAGATATTGGAGCCGAAGTTTCTTGAGAGGGTTATTAAATCCCAAAACTAGACTATAAAGAACACATCAGATGAGGTAAGAGATTGTTTTGAAAGGTTAGCTAAAATGCATGTAAAAGAGCATAAGAGGAATACGAAATTGCTCAAGGAGAATCATAAGCTGCATAAAATGGTTAGATGCTTAAGGATCAAACTGATGCTCAAATATCATAAGCCAAGAACACATCTTGATCTAGAATCTCTAGCAGAATCTATTGTGAACCTCAATGAAGATCCTGAAGGGTAGACAGATTGAAGGAATTCCATTTTTGCAATTTTGGAAAAGATTTCAAAGACCTGTAGTTTCAGCAACTCAACTGGGGTTTGAAAAGGCGTTGTTAGTTGCCGAATCCTAGGACTTTCGACGGCTTATCCTACTCTGTTTCAGGCACATAAGATGCCAAAAGTGCAAACACAAGAAGAATGTTAGTCTTTTTTCCCAGATTGAATATTTTTGCTGCCACATCATTCGAGGGATATTTCAAATGAATTATAACTTTAAAATGGATAAAGATCATCCTCTTTTTTAGGGTTTAGTGGAAAATACAAAGGATACAAGGTTCAAAATCTATCCTATATTTGGTTGAAGATTTTCCCAGGTGCCAGAAAAGGATCTTGAGTTGCCTTGTCATCACCCAGAAGATTGTTGAAGATGTCAAAGATTGTTGAAGACTACCAGATTAGTATAAGGGCTTGACCCCTTAAGATAAGACTTTATCCTACTTTTGTGAAACTGTTTGATTATGTATTATTTTTAGTATTCCAGATCCTTTTTGATAGGATCTTATATTTTGATGTAAAGGATATAAATCCTATGCTTTCAAAGGAAGATGGGGTTAGACTGATAGGGAAGGATGGCATGGAAATGCCCCCATCCACTGTAAAAAATTTCAAAGACTGTATGTGGCTGTTATGGATGAATACAAAGGCATTATATTTCCAGATTCTTGCGTCATGTTTAAGTGGTGAAGTTTTTCCCTAATGTAACTTGTTATTTTCCTATTTCACATGCTTTTTCTTTCTGTATTGTTTATGAGAAGATAATGTGCAGGATTTTTTCTTAACACTCTGTGCTGGATCAAAACAATATTTATGTTTTCTTTCAAGTTTGAAATGTAGAATTCAGATAAGATATGCTCTGCATTTGAAATGAACTTCGATCTATTCTTCTTTTTTATTTTACAAGCTCAAATGATCCACTACCATGATTACCCTACCTAGTTGAATTTTGTCTTAATTATCCATTCATTTGAACACTTTAACTTTTGACTCCATTGTTCCCAATGGCCCTTTTGTTGTCTCAACGAGAAACTCTAAAAACAAATCTTCTATCCTCATAGCTAGCCTAACATCCTATACAAATAAAGATAAATCTTACAGAGAGATCCCTCTCTAAGTCTTGGAGGGATAGATCCTTGAATCGAAGTGGTTTTTTGGTTACCTCTGTCGATTTCTTCCTCAACCTGGGAAATTACAGGGTGATAACATAACGACGACCATACTGGGGAACTTTCTCCAGTAGTGAACTTCAAGTTCTAGATCTGATCACTGATGGTGGATAGTGACCAGACATAAGAAGGCTGAAATATTTCACCTTGCAACTCCAAATCAGCTCCATAACAGTGCCTAATCAAAGACTCCACTAGAGGAAGAACCTGAAGCATGACCAAGCAATATAGAAATAGAAGGTATTCAAGCTCAAATTGCATTCAAGACATTTTTGGTTTTATTTGTAATTATGTCCTTTCTTTTTCCAATCCGAAACAAGAGTATATTACTGAAGTTTATATTGATCATCTATAAATTGGTGAACCTCAAGAGACTAAGCCCCAAATTGTAGATCACGTACATACTCATACACCCGTGCACATCCTAGATGCACCTGTAGAAAGCCTAGAGAGACATGAGCCTCGTGCTTTATCTCCTACTTTTTCCAAGTTTTCAAATGATGATAAGCCTCTTACTTTACCTCCTATACCTACAAAAGTCCCAGACAGATACAGACCCCTATATTTTCCTCCTATTCTCCATGACCTCCCTGTTAATTATAGAAATAATTTGCCCAAGTTTGATGGAGAAAATGTGAAGATCACTGCCAAAAAGCATATCCAAAGTCTAAAGGATTTTCTTGATCTGTTTGAGGTAGAATATGATGATGTATGCATCAGAATGTTTTCTCTATCATTGCAAGGTAAAGTTAAAAAAATGGTTTAAGAATCTTCCTGCTACAAGCATTAGCAATTTCCATCAGTTTGTAAAAAAATTCCTAGATCGATGGGTGATCATGAGAAATGTCTTTCTCATTCTAGAAGAATATGACCATTTGAAAAGACGGCTAGGGGAGACAATACCTCAATTTACAACAAGGTTCAATGAGGTATATCATGCAATGCCTGCTCATATAAGGCCACCTCTAGGATTTGCTCACTTGCGTTTCCCAGATGCCTTCGATCTTGAGATGGAATTCCTATTAAGAGAAAGGAACACTGCCACCCTTGAAGAAATGAAAAAGATTGTAGTTGATGTGAAATCTAACTTGATGAACATAAAGTCAAAATTAAAAACATTGGTGAAAGACAAAACAAAAAAGAAACAGATAACATCTTCAAAAGTGAAACTGGATGTCCTAGAAAAACGTTGTAAAAGAGATAATGCAGGAAATTAGCAGGAAAGAGGAACTTGTTGTTCAAAGACCTCATATCCCACTAGTTCCAGAAACGACAAAGGTCATAATTCCCAAAAAGTTTGCAACTCAACCATGGTATCAGGGACTAAATAATGATAGTTTCATGTATTCAATTCACAATACAGTTGAAGATGATTTTTAAAATTAGAATATGGAGGAAAATTACCCTGATATGATATGCATGTTCAATTGCATTTCATCCATGGATGATTTACCCCAACTTGGTCAATACGATGATGATTATACCACAATGGATTTTTCAAAGAAATCAACTACATATGATTGGGAGGAAGAAGATAATTTGCAATCCTAACAGGACAATCAATCTATACATGGAAATTATGACAACTATGATCACAATGCAGAAAGTCTTGGGGTAAGTGGACATAATTTACCCTTATGCTTCTCTTCTTTTAAATTTTTGAAGGAAATTTCTAAACAAGTGGTAAATATCAAAGAAGGTAAAGCTTCTGATGAGACAGTGAAGGATGTTAGGGTTGAGAAAGAGGCTATTTCAGATCCAGGATTACAATCTCCAATTTTCTCTGATTTTCAAAGTTTAGGGGAAAATTCAAAGCCTAAAGAAGAATTCAAAACACTGGAATGTAACTTTGTACCATTAGTTTTTTACTCATTCAAAATTTTGAAGGATACTCTTGAGAAGATGTTGAAGGATAAACACCTAGAAAGCCAGAACCCATCATGTGAATCAATGAAGCAATCTTGTCAATCCTTTCAAGATCCCATAGCAACAATTTTAGATGATATGTGTAGTCAGGATYCTGTTTCGACATTCAGTTAGGGATTGAAAAACATCTATGATTGTGATATGATCAGATAATCAACTTCATTKCCCACAAATCCTCTAATAGGATCACCACAAATCCTATTAGAGCATTTGCAGTCATGTAAAGAAGCATTTGCAGTCATGTAATGCTCTAATAGGATCACCACAAATCCYATTAGAGCATTTGMAGTCATGTAAAGAAGYGTTGGAGGACACAAAAATCATAGGTGCAAAACCAAGTCATGATGTTGAATTGTTTGAAGTTGAAAATCAAAGGATGGGCCAAGCCTATATTGAACCTGTAAATACATATATGGAGAAATTCTTCAATACATGATCATTTTCCATTTCCAACATTTTTTCTATTTTTCGGATTGACCCAATGGATAAGGCACTGATTTATGAAGCCGAAGATCTGATATTCTTGACACCTCTTAAGGAGTTATCATCCCCAATTGGAGCCTATGTTAGGTTCTTATGATATAGTCATCTGGTCTCCAGTTACTTATTTGGAAATTTGCTCTGAATCATTTTGAGAATGTCTTCATGTTAAGAAACTCAAAGTAATGGTCCAATGATGTATCTTATGTTTCAAAAAGGAGCCCAGGTATATCGAAAGTTGGAAAATGATGGTTTGAGATCTTGAATGCAAAAGTGTCAAAGGTTAGCTTTCGAAAACTAAGGGTTGGTTTTTCGATGTGTTATAAGCTGCCGAAAGTTCTCACTTCCATCAACTAAAAGGGTAGGCACAGGGTGTTCTTAGCTGTCGAAAGCGCAGAAGTTTTCTAACGGTTAGCCTATCCCGTCAAACTCCCAAACCGTTGTAGTTACACATGCAGTGATGATTTTAAATGTCGTCGAAATCGTGTATGAATATCATTTTCCATGATCTGAGGTGTTCAATTATGATTTTAATTGATGTTTTGAGAAATCATTAAACCCTAAGCTATCATATCTGAAACTCTTACTGTCATTTTTGGGATTCTGCCATCATTGAAAATCATTTGTCATTATCAAATTTGCCAAGTAAACCATATGGTGTTCTCTGTCTTGAATGAGCATTATAATTTCTAGTCTACCTCACACGTTTTCCTCCATTACTTCTATTTCTCCCTACATCATCATTGATCTCCCACTCCAACCCAATTTTTTTGTTTGCAGGTATTAACGTTTGTTGCAGATGACCAGTGGAGGAAATTTGCCCAGGAAGGAGATGGATGATGTCTTATATCTGGAATCTCATCCTGAGATTTTCCAGATGTTTAAAGAAGCAGGTTGCTATAGGTATTGTGAGAAATTGCAGGGGTATCACCAAGGTGTTGCTGAAGCCTTTGATCAAAGCTTCGATGGAGAAAAATTAACCTTGGGTCCAATGGTAATTGAAATTGATGAGGCCAGTGTTGCAAAAGCAATAGAGATGCATGGGCAAGGTGAGAGATTGTTTAAACCAACTGTCACTAAGGATATTGAGTTCAGGTCTTACCTTAAGCCTAAATTTCAAAGCATTATTTGGCAGAAAGATGTTCCCAGGTCTTACCTAGAGGAGAAATGGAAACATTTGCTTAAGGAAATTCAAGTGTACATCACTTGTGAAGGTCGGTATGGTAGAGTCATGCTCTATCACTTCAAACTGATGAATCATTTTACAGGCAAGTATCCTCTGAATCTACCCCATTACCTTCATAGGATCTTGACTAAGATGTCACACCAAGTTCAAGATAAGCCTGATAATGTGCATAGTAGGATTTTCCATCATGGGTTGATCAAGTTGATAGTTTTAGAGGAACTGAGGAGGAGGGACAAAACTTTGGAATTTCTCTTGTTTTGGGGAGAATTTGGGCAAGAAGTTCATCCCAAGAAAGGAGGGACTCCCTCACAGGAATTGACCTCCCCAAAACCAACAAAAGGAAGAGAAGAGCATTATCTCTTGTGGAAAATGTCACCAAGGTTACTCCCTTAAAATCAGAGAAAGAAAAGAAGAAGTTAGAGTTTGGGAAACTGACAAAAGATCCAGAAAAAAAAATGCAGCAAAAAATGTCCTAAACCTACCTTATTTTGATTTAGATTCAGAATCTTTAACTGTAGAAATGGTGGTAGATCCATCAACTATGGAAAGGGAAAACATTGAAGAAGTTGAAGTTGAAGCTCCATATCTCGAAATACCTACAACATCGGCAAGCAAGATCAACAAATCATCAAAGATTAAGAAGCTTAAAGAAGAGATATTGGAGCTGAAGTTGCTTGAGAGGGTTATTAAATCCAAAAACTAGACTATAAAGAACACATCAGATGAAGTAAGAGATTGTTTTGAAAGGTTATCTAAAATGCATGTAAAGGAGTAGAAGAGAAATAAGAAATTTCTCAAGGAGAATCATAAGCTGCATAAAATGGTTAGATGCTTAGAGAATCAAACTGATGCTTAGAGATCCTAAGCCAAGAGCACATCCTGATCTAGAATCTCCAGCAGAAGTTGTTGTGAACCTCAATGAAGATCTTGAAAGGTAGACAGATCGAAGGAATTCCATTTTTGCAATTTTGGAAAAGATTTTAAAGACCTACAGTTTCGGCAGCTTAGTCAGGGTTTGAAAAGGCGTTGTTAGCTGTTGAATCTCAGGACTTTCAACAACTTATCCTACTATGTTTTAGGCATGTAAGGTGCCAAAAGTGCAGACATAGGCAGAATGTTAGTCTTTTTTCCCAGATCAAATATTTTTTCTGCCACATCATTCGAGGAAGATTTCAAATGAATTATAACTTTAAAATGGATAAAGATCATCCTCTTTTTCAAGGTTTAGTGGAAAATACAAAGGATAAAAGGTTCAAAATCTATGCTATTTTTGGTTGAAGATTTTCCCAGGTGCCAGAAAAGGATCTCGAGTTTCCTTGTCATCACCCAGAAGACTGCTGAAGATGTCAAATATTGTTGAAGACTACTGGATTAGTATAAGGGATTGACCCCTTAAGATAAGACTTGATCCTACTTTTGTGAAATTGTTTGATTATGTATTATTTTTAGTATTCCAGTTCCTTTTTAATAGGATCTTAGATTTTTATGTAAAGGCTATAAAGCCTATGCTTTCAAAGGAAGATGGGGTTAGACTGATAGGGAAGGATGGCATGGAAATGTCCCCATCCACTGTAACAATGTTTCAAATACTGTAAGTGTCTGTTATGGATGAATACAAAGGCATTATATTTCTAGATTCTTGTGTCATGTTTAAGTGGTGAAGTTTTTCCCTAATGTAACTTGTTATTTTCCTATTTCACATGCTTTTTCTTTCTATATTATTTATGAGAAGATAATGTGCAGGATTTGTTCTTAACACCCTGTGTTGGCTCGAAACAATATTTATGTTTTCTTCCAAGTTTGAAATGTAGAATTCGGATAAGATTTTCTCTGCATTTGAAATGAACTTTGATATATTCTTCTTTTCCATTTTACAAGATTTAAGGATCCACTGACATGATTACCCTGCCTGGTTGCATTTTTTTTTAATTATCCATTCATTTGAACACTTTAACTTTTGACCCCATTTTGCTCAATGGCCCTTTTGTTGTCTCAATGAGAAACTCTAAAAACAAATCTTCTATCATCATAGCTAGCCTAATATCATATATAAACAAAGATAAATCTTACAGAGAGATCCCTCTCTGAGTCTTGGAGGGCTAGATCATTGGCTTGAAGTGGTTTTGTGGTTACCGTTGCCGATTTCTTCCTCAGCCTAGGAAATGACAGGGTGATAACATAGAGAATGGTACTCTAGACTGGATAAATATCTACAACAAACAAGGTTCAGAAAAGGAAGTGCAGACAACAACCTCTACATCAAGGTAACTCAAGATAGTATTTTATTAATTGAAGTTTATGTTGATGATATTATTTTTGGAAGTACTGATGATAGGTTAAGCTATAAATTTGCAAAGGACATGCAGAATTAATTTGAAATGTCATTACTTGGAGAACTATCCTTCTTTCTAGGTCTTCAGATATGTCCAAGCAACCAAATAATTTTTATTTCTCAAACCAGGTATATCAGAGAAATGCTAAAGAGGTTCAGAATGAAAGATTGCAAACCAGTTATCACTCTCATGCAAACCAGTTTCAAGTTGAGAAAATATGATGATTCAAAGTCTATAGATCAGAGGCAATATAGATCAATGATTGGTAGCCTACTATATGTAACAACATCCAGACCAGATGTAATGCAAGCAGTTGGACAGGTGGCATGATTTAAAGCAGCACCAAAGGAATCACATGTATTAGCAGTGAAGAGGATTTTCATATATCTCAAAGGAACAAAAGAGTTTGGATTATGGTATCGAAAAGGAAAGGATATATCACTTATTGCCTACACAGATACAGATTGGGCAGGTTGCATTGATGATCGACGAAGCACCAATGGAGAAACACTATACTTGGGTGAGTGTTTAGTATCATGGATAAACAAGAAACAATTATCAGTATCTTTATCTATAGTTGAGATAGAGTATATTGCAGCAACAACATGTTGTACACAAGTTCTATGGATGAAACAAAGTTTGACAGATATATAGGTTGATTATGATGAGCCCATTCCAATATATTGTGATAATATAAGCACCATTAGTATCTCAAAGAACCCAGTGATGCACTCCAAGATGAAGCACATTCCAATCAAGTATCACTTTCTACAGGAACAGGTTGTAGAAAATAACAATAGAGTTGAATATGTGGGCACAAAAGAACAAGTGGAAAACATTTTTACAAAACTGTTTCCACAGGAAGCCTTTGAGTATCTTTACCAGAGACTCAGAGTTATTTCTACTCTAAAATGAATGCTTTTGAATGCTTATCTTATATGTATTAGATGTACACGAGGACGCACCATAAAGAAGACAGTTCATGTTGGGAGATCATACGAGTTAGTTAGGGGGATTAAACCCGAATGGAAAGATACATTTTCCATTGATGACAAAGGGGAAGAGGTTTATCAGATTCAGATACTAGAGGCATGGTTCCAGATGGAGTGTTGGTCACAAATATGCATGCATGGTTCCAGGGGGAGCATGAGTGATATGATTTCAGTATTGCATCAGAGTGTTGCCATCAATGCCAAAGGGGGATATTTTTGATTAATTGGGTTGGTTTTCATTGATATCAATCCTTGAAGAAATCCCGTTAGTGAATTCTGGTAGCACAATGGTTTGGGTAATGGACCCAAGTTTGTTTGATGTATAATGGTATGATTTTTGATATATTTGCAGGTAAGACTATTCTAGATGGAATAGTACATGTCATGCCATTTCTGGTGGTATGTGGAACGTCACATAACTCCTCATGGTTTGAGCGTTATGACCTTACGAAGTTGGAGGACCCTCATATGTTGGCTTGAAGCCCCAAAAGGTCAAAGAAGTCAAAGTGCTTGCAAAGAATAAATTATTTAAATAATAAAGTGAAGTGACAAAGTCAAAGAGGATCATTTAAATAATAAAGTGAAGTGACAAAGTCAAGGAGGATTATTTAAACATTAAAGTAAATGGAGAAATTTCTAATTATGGAAAGTGGTTATAAGAAGGTTAACCCTAAAATGAGGAAAATGGGTTAAGTAGTCAAGTAGTTATTGGATATATGGACAAGTGGAAAATTGGGCAAAGTTGGACATAGGTGACTACGTGGACAAAGTGGTCTAGAAGATGCTTTTAAAGAAGCTACATGAAAGTATAAATAAGAGGCAAGGCTCTCTCGTTTGAAACACACTTGATCATATTGAATATCTACAGGTGACTGAGGTAACCAAAGGATATCTAAGCTGAATTTCAGAGGGAATGTGAAGTAAAGAAGGCTAAAATTCAAGGGAGGACAAATTATTTTGATGATGCTTTCTAAGATATGTTATTTACAGGTCATCTCACCATTTTCACAATAAATTTTTTTCTAGAATGATTTAGACCATGAAATTGGGAGGCCATTGATAAAACATATCCAACTAGTTGTGGTACAAATTTGAACTTGTGGGTCATTGTATTTTTGGAGTTACACTCTATGGAAAATAGGGTTTGTGGCTAGTCCTGAAACTAGTCTAAAAAAATTGTTTTGGGTAAAAACGTCATAACTTCTTCATAACAGATCCAAATTCTGTAAGACCAAATGTGTTGGTTAGAATACAAACTATATTATTCTTTGTAAAATTTTCAGATCCATACAACAAATATTCTGTGCGGGGCACGCTCTACAACTTTACTCTCTAGAATAAGCCAGAATTCAACAAGGTATGTCATTTTTTCTATAACTCATTTTCTGAGAGGTTCCAAGTAGCGACACCTGGAATAATTGCATAAAACACATTGAAGAACATTGTGTACTATTTTCATATCTTTATTCATTACATGTACATAGTTATGATTATTTCAAGTTAGGGTTGTTGACTAATCCAAAACTAGTCATGTGAGACAAAAGTAAAGTTTGATGAAAATGTTAGTCTCTTGTTGTGAAAGTTTTTGGATTACTGAGAGGGGGGTGAATTAGTAATAGAGAAACATAATATTTTTTCACCATAAAATGAAAGTGTTATATCAATGTGACATTATCATCTAGTAGTTGCAGAGTAAATAAAAAGTGAACAAATGATCAATCACACACATACACAGTACACCAATGTTTTACGTGGAAACCCAAAGCGGGAGGAAACCATGGAATCATTTTTATTATATGTCTTTAAGAATTAAATTCATTATAAGCACCAACTTCCTTTGTTTTCCAGATGCAATTAGAAGGAGGCTCCAACCCCCTAGTTTCTTAGGCTACAACCTAAGGGAAGATCCAACTCCCCAATTCTCTAGCTACAACCAAAAGGAGGCTACAACCCCCTATGTTCTACGGCTACAACCAGAAGGTGACTACAACCACCTATCCTTTCCCCTTCCAACTTCCCTAATGTATAAGTAGAATGATGGAACCACTATCACACTATCACTATAAGATATACTGATGTAAACCTGCACCAAACAACCTGTATCGATAACCTGAACCATGTATCAACCATGCATCAACCTGTAATCAACATGTACCATAAAAAAGTGCATCAACCATGCACCAACCTACACCAAACAACTTTCAATCAACTTGTACCATAAACAAGTGCAACGATCATGCACCAACTTGTACTTCAACCTGCAAAACTTCCTTAACTTTAACAATAAGAGACTAGCATTTTCATCAAACTTTACTTTAGTCTCACATGACTAGTTTTGGATTAGTCAACAACCCTAACTTGAAATAATCATAACTATGTACTTGTAATGAATAAATATCTAAAAATAGTACACAATGTTATTCATTGTGTTTTATGCAATTCCTCCATGTGTCACTACTTGGAACCTCTCAGAAAATGAGTTAAAAAATGACATACATTGTTGAATTCTAGCTTATTCTAGAGAGAGAACTTGTAGAGCGTGCCCCACATGAAATATTTAGTGTATGGATCTGAACATTGTACACAAAATACTACAGACTATAATCTAACCAACACATTTGGTCTTACTAAATTTGGATCTTTTATGAAGAAGTTATGAGGTTTTTACCCGAAACATGTGTTTTAGACTAGTTTCAGAAATAGCCACAAACCCTATTTTCCACGGAGTGTAACTCCAAAAATACAAAGACCCACAAGCTTAAATTCATACCACAACTACTTGAATATGTTTCCTCAATGGCCTCCCAATATCATGGTCTGAATCATTCTAGAAAAAATGGTTATTGCGAAAATGGTGAGATGCCCTATAACTAACATACCTTAGAAAGCATCATCAAAATAATTTATCCTCCCTTGAATTTCGACCTTCTTTACTTCACCTCCCTCTGAAATTTGACTTGGATATTCTTTGGTTACCTCATTCACGTGTAGATATTCAATATTCTCAAGTGTGATTAAAATGAGAGAATTTTTCCTCTTATTTATACTTTCATGTAGCTTCCTCAAGGGGTTATATTTTAACCATCTTAACCCAATTTCCTTATTTTAGGGCTAACACACTTCTAGACACTTTCCATAAATAGAAAGTTTTCCATTTACTTTATTATTTAAATAATCCTCTTTGACTTTGTCACTTCACTTTATTATTTAAATAATAATCTTTGACTTTGTCACTTCACTTTATTATTTAAATAAATTCTTCTTTGTAATCACTTTGACTTCTTTGACCTTTTGGGGCGTCAAGCCAACACATTAGGGTCCTCCAAATTCGTAAGGCCATAACTCTCAAGCCGTGAGGAGTTATGTGATGTTCCACATACCACCAGAAATGGAATGAGATGTACTATCCATCTAGAATAGTCTTACCTAAAAATATATCAAAGCTCATACCATTATACATCAAACAAACTAGGGTTCATTACCCAAACCTAGGTTCTCCAACTTCACATGCCCATAACTCTCTAACCATGAGGAGTTATGTGATGTTTCACATACCACTGGAAATGGCATGACATGTACTACTAATCTAGAATAGTATTACCTTCAAATATACTAAAACTCATACCATTATACATCAAACAAACCTGGGTCGATTACCCAAACCTTTGTGCTACCATAATTCACTACCAGAATCTCTCCAAGGGTTGACATCAATATACAATATCACTCTCCAATGGTTGACATCAATAAAAACAAACAATCCATACCAAATGTACATGAACCTAAGCCAATTGTCTAACAAAAGTTAAGGAAGGTTTGTAGGTTGAGGTACAGGTTGGTGCATGGTCGATGCACTTGTTTATGGTACAAGTTGATTACAAGTTGTTTGATACAGGTTGGTGCATGGTTGATGCACTTTTTTATGGTACAGGATGATTACATGTTGAGGTATAGGTTGATGCATGGTTGATACATGGTGCAGGTTTATTTGTACAAGTTTACAACAGTATATCTCAGACTGATAGTGTGACAATGGTTCCATCATTCTACTTATATGTCAAGGCAGTTGGACAGGGCAAGGAAAGGTGGTTGTAGGCACCTTTCAATTGTAGCTAGAGAAAATAGGGGGTTGTAGCCTCCTTCTGGTTGTAGCCAGAGAAAATAGGGGGTTGTAGCCTCCTTCTGGTTGTAGCCAGAGAATTGAGGAGTCAAAGCTTCCCTCAAGTTGTAGCCTGAGAAACTAGGGGGTTGGAGTCTCCTTCCAGTTGTAGCTGAAAAACAAAGGAAGTTGGTGCTTCCAATGAATGTAATTATTCAATACATATAAGAAAAATCATTCTGTGGTTTTCTCCCACTTTGGGTTTCCACATAAAAACACTAGTGTACTATGTATGTGTATGATTGTTCATTTGTTCATTGTTTATTTACTCTGCAAATATTTGATGATAATTCTACATTCATATAACACTTGCATTATATGGTTAAAAAGGATATTATTGCTCTATTACTGATTCACCCCCCCCTTTCAGTAATCCAACAGATGATCTTGACCATCGATCCTGATTCAACTTCCAAATGACTAAAAATGAATACGGATCTTCGATCTTCCTTATTTTCCAATCACCGAAATGAATCTTGGGTGTTGATTTACTCAACCTTCCAAACAACTGAAACCTTATAAAATTTTAAATTTATCACAACAAATCTTAGCCATTGATCTCACGATCATAGTGATCTTGACCATTGATTCGTCGAACTCTGCCAACTTTACAACAACCACTAGAATGCAATTTTTTCGACCTTCGAGGTTGAATTTGGCTCCGCAGCCTATAGATTCATGCCCCAGATCATCTCTTTGACTTCCCTGAGGCATTCAAACTCGAAATTCACCCACGAATTTGGGGATTTCATTCTAACTTCTTCGTTTTCCCCAAATTTACATAGACTGAAGTCTATAACAATGAATCACACTAATTCTCTCTAGTTCTTGGCCCATATGGGTCCAATGTTTGAACCAGATGATCTGATACCATAATGTAATGTCCCCTATACTAATTGAGGAACATTACAGTGCAAAAAACTCATAAAAACAGAAATTTTACAACTAACTAGTTTCCTATAGCTTATCAGCTATGAATTACAACTGGATTTAACTGTTGTCTATTACCATTTATTAAATGTATATACAACGATCTAAAACAAACATCAAATGCAACTAACAACTCATTTCAATAACATATAAATCATTCTTAGTTACATATTTAATGCATAACAAATAAACTCATAATACAACACAACAACAAGATAAAACACTTATATTTAAAAATAGATGTGCAACCATTTGCTTGGGACGAACGGTCCACCCAACCATAAACTCGTTGTTCTAAATCTCAACAGAAATTCACCCCCGAGATGGGGCTAGAAATATACAAAATAGGGTGGTCTCTAATTGTCCACTCATATCTTAGAAAACTCACAACCCACTGATATTCTCCCACATTTATCCCAATTTTCCATTATCTCTCTTCCTCTTGATCTTTGCAACCCAATGAATCTACCCCTTCACTGATCTCAGTCCCTTGGGCATCCCATTCATTTATTAGGGTCTCTCTTTGGCACAGTTAACCAAGAATCTCTCAGCTAGGAACTCAAGAGAACTTTCTACCAGGAAAGCTACCAGTAAACAACAACAAACACTTGTTATTATAGTGAAAATCACTCAAGATTTCACTTCTCACTCCCTCCCTCTTACATGTATTCAATGATTAGCTTTGGGAACACTCAATCATAAATTATAACATTCATATACCAATAACAATTTTAGGAAAATGGGATGAATTAATATACATGGGTAATCCCCCCCTGGACCCCTCTTAGGAATTCTCCTAGACCCTCCCCTGTTTCGTGGATTAATTCAACCCCCATCTCTGTCCATGTCCCCTTAGCAGTTGACATCACATTTTTTTATTACAACCTATAAATACATTTCACATATACATCTCTTTTGCCATATCCACACATTATATCTACATTAAGCATTAATTAAATCGAGGATTATAGTGGGTATGTTACACCCGAGGTTATCATAGTGTATCTTGTCACTGTAGAACCAGGGTAACCCACTTAGAAATATTTGGATTTTGACCTTCTCATCCTTTCTGAAGCCCACATACTTCAAAAACTCAAAGAATCTCTTCTCATATTCATTTATTGTCATGCTTCCCAACTTGATTTCAAAGAAATCTTTCATCTTCCTTTTATAGTAGTGCTCGGAAAAATATTTCTCTTGAAAATATCTTTTGAACTACTCCATGAAACCTTCTTCTCATCAAGCCGATTTGCTTGCTTAAGCTAATCCCACCAGATAACTAGATTTCCTTGCAAGTGGTAGGTTGTAATTCTTATTTCTACCCTTGAGGGGTAATCATGCATATGTGAATATTTTCATTTCCAACAACCATGCCTCGACCTCTTCTCCCTTTCTATGCTCACCATTAAAAGTTGGTGGCTTGATTTTCTTGATTTCACCTTTCAAGATGTCTATCTCAGGCCTTATCATCTGCCTTCTGACAAGAGACACACTTGGGTTTCTCCCTAGCCCTGAACTTGTATGAACTCTCCTAGTGGATTTCTCTAGGGAATGATGGTGATTTTGCACACTTCTGACTATTTGTCATTCCCATGATCATCCCTTCTTCTATGGGATCTAGATGTTATCACATGTCTAACACTAACTTCTTACTTTGTACTAGAGTCTTTATTTGTTTTCCTCTGCAACATATTCATATTTTATAATATCTCATCTTCATCTTTCATGGTCTTTTCATTATCGACCCTATATCTCCACACTTCTCTTTGCATACTTCTCATAGTTACAGACTCATGCCATCCTCTTCTTCCATTAGACTATGTCTCAACATTTCCCATGCTGACATGTATCCCTCTGAATTCCTCTTCGTGGTTGTAGGACCCTTGGGAATCCTCCATGACTCCAATTCTCATACATATTGAACCAAACTCTCCTCCTATACCTCTAAATTATGAAAGAAAATGTGCATGTAACAAAATTTATGCTAGACAAATACACACAGACACACACAGTAATGGAAAAGAATGCATATTTTTTTTTTTGTTTAATGCCACGAGTCATATCCTTTTGACTTGATTGTAACTTCTACTACTCATATCAATGTTATAGGTTGATAGATGGCTTATCTTCCTCAAGAAATTTTGAATGACTATTCATTTTCCCAAATTTGAGCTCCGAGCCGAAAGTTACGATCTATGGAAGTTAAAACATTTTCTCATTTTTACCCCTTACTACTATAGGTGTCTTCTCTTCCATCATGTATAATTTTAGGTACCTAGATTCCAAATATGGTTCCATTGTTGTATTTTATGGTCCATGTTCTTTCCACATATTGTTCATGTGTCCCAAACCGACTTCTGAGCAAGGAGTTATGACCTCTAGAAGTAAATTGGTGCCGAAAATATACCTTGTATTGATTCCGCTATAACTTCCCCATACTAGCTCTATTTTGCACCTAGAATATCTCATTGGAAATCTCTCACCAAGTTATTTCATTTTAAGAAACGACTCTTTGTACCTTAGTTTCACATGGTTCTCTCGATTTCAACTACCTAAAAATGTCGCTTAGGGCCTCAAAATTCCCCTGTAAGTTTATGACCTTTAAAAGCTGAACATTTCTATAGAAAATGATTGATTTACCATTGTATCAGTCTGAAAAATCTGAGCCATCGATCTCAAAATCAAGAGTAATATCAACTGTTGATACGCTAAACCTTCCCCAGGCCTGCAAATGAATCTCCACCATTGATCACCAACTCTAAGCAATTTGGACCGTCTATTCTCCACCATTTGAGTTCCATCGACAATTGATGATTTTCCTTGGTAAACCAAACTTGTTCACAAATTTTTCCGAACCCCGATCGCTCCATCGATGATTGGCGCTTGATTATTTATTCGATGAACTAGACCTATTTTCATATTTTATCAAACCCTGATCATTGACAATCAACAATTTCCTTAGAAAACTAAACTTGTTCATAGATTTTGTCGAACCCTAATCATCGACAATTGGTCATTTATTGGATGATGTTCCAACTCGACTGACGTGGCATGACACATGGATGTTGACATGGAATGACACATGGATTTTGATGTGGCATGACATATCATCCTCCTCTTTCCCTTCATTGGTGATCGATAATTTTTGTTGGTGAACAAAACACTTCACCGATTTTGCTAACCTGACCATTGACAATTAACATTTTGTCTTCACCAAGAGAAACACTTTTCCAATTTCTCCAACCCAACCATCAGTGACCGAGGATTTTCTTTGGTCAAACCAAACATTGCACCAATTTTGCTAACCTGATCATCGGTGATCAACAATTTTCTTTGGTCAAACCAAACACTTTGCCAATTTCACCAACCCAACCATCGATGACTGACAATTTCTCTTGTCCAACTAAATTCACTCATTAATTTCACCGAACTCTGATACTTAGAATTTTTTTTGACCAAAATCCATGATGAATCTAGATCGTTGATATCTCAATTAAAATGATCATGCCCATTGATCCACCATAATTTTCCCAACTCTGTCAATGAGTCTTGACTGTTTATTTTCTCTATTCTTCCAACTCTAAAAATGGATCTCGATTGTCGATTTGCTCCATTTTTCCAACCTTTGAAAATGGATCTCGATCGTCGATTTGCTCCATTTTTCCAACCTCCAAAAGTGGATCTCGACCGTCAATTTTCTCCATTTTTCCAACCTCAGAAAACGGATCTTGAACGTCGATTTAATCCATTTTGACAACCTTCAAAAATGGATCTTGACCATCGATTTGCTCCATTTTGCCAACCTCCAAAAAACTTATAAGTTTTTAATCAATCTATGGTGAATCTAGGCCGTTGATATTGGAATCGAACGTGGTCTCAGATGTCGATTCATCAAACTCTCCCAACTTCTTCAGTCACTATTAAAACATAAATTTCGACCTCCCAAGTCAAATTTAGCTCTGTAACCTGCATATTGATTCCCTTGATCACCTTTTAGACTATTATGAGTGCAAATTAACTTGACTCTGCTCATAAATTTGCAGATTTCATAATGTTTTCACAAATTTTCCCCAAATCCATCACAGCTAAAACTTTTCAACTGTGAAATTCTAGCCATTTCTCATTGACCTCAACTCATACAATCTCATTGTTGAACCTTGAGCTTTGATACCAATTTTCAACGTCCCCCCAACTTAACCGATGAACATTACTATGTGGAAAACACATAAAAAAAAAAAAAATCTGCTAACTAAACTTGTATCTTACTAGCTACATCAAAACACAAATATTTAACCATTTGTTGATACCATTAATTTAAAATCAACTACAATATGATAAACTAACATGAATGTAACTAATAATTCCATCACAACAACATATAATTCGTCCTCATACACATAGTTAATACACAACAATTAAAACACATCATGCAACACAAAAAACATATGAAACACTTTTCTTCTTAAAATAGTTGTGCAACTAGCTTCTTGGGACAAACGTTCCACCCAACCATAGGCATGTTGTTCTAGATATCAGCATAAAGTCACCCCTGATTTGGGGATAGGAATCCAAAAAAGAAGGCATCTCTCATAGTCCACTCACAACTCAGATATTCCACAACCCACTAGTATATGCCCCTATAGTTATCCCTATTTTCCACCAACTTCCTTCCTCTCGACCTGCCCAACCCAAGGAATGTACCCCTTCACTACTCTTAGTCCACGAGGTGTCCCATTCATTTATTAGGGTCTCTCTGACACAAGTAACCAAGAATATAACTACTAGGAAACCCCAGGGAGTCCATCGCTAGGAAAACCACTAGGAAAACAATAGCAATAACTTGTTGTTATAGTGTAACTCACATAGGAGTTCACTCTTCAATCCTAAAAATGTGGTTTTCCAATCTTCAATGGATCCAAAAATTCCCTAGAATTCACCTCCATTGTTGTTCCATCTCCAAAGTTGTTCTTCCATGTTCTCTACTTGTTGTTCATGCAAAAACATGACTATCTAAAATTGCATGTTCTGTCCATATGAATTTCCTCTCTTTCCCCCAGAAAGTTGACTCACACTTATCCCTATACTAATTGTATTTCAGCCCCATGCTCCCAATAACTATGGGATGTGACTTGTCACACCCACTCTCTTACATGAGTTTAATGATTAGATTTGGGAACACTCACAACACAATAGAAGATTTATACACAATGATAATAAATTCAGGAATGTGGGTTTGGATTAATACCTATAAATAATTTCCCCCTTGGACCCCTCTTAGACACTCCATTTGTATTATTCCAGATATAAAAAGTATGCAGAATAGAAATAAAATGCTAGAAATGGCATATAAACAACAATATAATGAGAACAACACCACAATAATATTGAAATGATATCAAAATAACACCAGAAAGAGCACTTTCATTCTGAGAGAAATGTTCACGAGCCTCTTCGAGGGGGAAACCTCCAGTCGAGCAGACCTCTATTATAATAATATTCAAGCTAGGGTTCTCATACCCTCAACTCCTATTTCTACTAAATATTTCTATCCAAAGAACCATCTAGAGGAAGATCCTTCTAGAAGCGGAAGCTTCTATTAGGTCTTCTTACATCTACCTTATTCTACTTTATTACAAGGCCTTATTAATATTGACCTTTATTACATCCAAATATATTGTTCTACCGATGTGCGGGTTCGGTCCCTAACATGTCCTCCCCCTTAAAAAGAACCTTTTCCTCAAGGCTTGAGATGTGGAAATTGCTACATAATGGTAGTTGGTTCCCAAGTGGCATTTGTTGGAGTTGTATCTTTCCACTGGACTAACACTTCCTTGATGGTTCTCTGACACAGGAGACACACACACTGGTCCAAAACTGCTTGTGGTTGTAGCCAAATGGATCCTTCTTCGTCTAACTCGGGAAGATTGGTTTGAATTTGGCACTTAGTTCCAATCACCTTCTTTAAGCATGAAACATGAAAAACAGGATGTAGCTTAGAATGACTGGGCAAAGCTAACTGATAGGCCACCTATCCCACATGCTTAAGAACGGTATAAGGACCATAAAATTTGGGTTCTAACTTCTGACAATGCTCGGCCTTGAGGGAATTTTGATTGTAAGGTTGCAGTCGAAGAAACACATGATTCCCTTCTGCAAATTGACGTTTAGAGCGACCTTGATTGGCTTGTTGCTTCATGCGATTTTGTGCCATTACGAAATTATCTTTGAGGGTATAGAGAATAGCCTCTTGAACTGTAAGCGTTTTTTCAACCGCCTGGACCTTCGAGACCCCAGGTAAGTATGCAAGAACTAAAGGTGGCTTTTTTCCATGTAACACTTCAAAAAGAGTCATGCATGTAGTTGTATGGCATGAAGTGTTGTACCACCATTCAACTAGGGGTAACCATTGAGCCCACTGATTTTGATTTTCTGAGGAAAAACAACTCAAATATGTTTCCAAACACTTGTTGACAAATTTATTTTGGCCATCAGTCTGGGGATGATAAGTTGTACTGAGATGCAATTGGGTGCCTTGTAGCTTGAATAGTTCTTGCCAAAATTTACTGGTAAAAGTTGGGTCGTGATTAGAAACAATAGAATGCAACATGACATGAAGCTTGAAGACCTAATCCATGAAAAGTTGAGCCATTGTGGATGTTGTAAATGGGTTTTGAAGAGAACATAAATGAGAATTCTTGAAAAGGCGATCAACAACCACCATGATGACTAATTTATTTCCTAATTTGGGTAAGCCTGTAATAAAATCCATAGAGATATCCCTCCAAATAGCAGGTGGAATCGGAAGCGGTTGTAGAGTGCTAGGAGATTTGACTATTTATCCCTTGTTGTGTTGACACACATCACATTCAGTGACAAAATTACGAACTTCTTGTTTCATACCATCCCAGAAAAAAGAACGTTCCCTGTCATAGGTTTTGGTAAACCCAGAGTGCCCAGCTGTGGGTGTAGCATGAATCTCAGAAAGTACCATGGATTTAAGTTTTGATTGTTTACTTAAATACAAACGACCTTTGTATCGAAGCTCATCATGGAGCCAAGAGTACCCTGGGGAAGTTGGAGCATTGGACTACAATTGTTGGATCATATGCGAACTTTTGGGATCGTGTAGCCATTCATGGCGAACGGCTTGGAGCCAATCTGGTACAATGAAGGAAAGAGAAAAAAGGGATCCTTCATATTCATATTTTCGAGAAAGTGCATCCGCAACCACATTATCTTTGCCTTTCTTGTAAATGATCTCATAATCATATCCAAAGAGCTTAGTCACCCATTTTTTTTTCTCTGGGGAGGAAATGTGTTGTTCCAGAAAATACTTGAGGCTTTGACGATCTGTATTAATTTGGAAGCATTACCCCAATAGATAAGGGTGCCATAGATCAACGACACATAGAATAGCCAACATTTCTTTTTCATAGATTGATTTGCCCATATTTTGTTTAGATAGTTGCTTACTGGTAAAGGCCAAAGGCCACCCCTCTTGCATAAGGACAACACCAATTCCTTTCCTTGAAGCATCACATTCCAAGACAAGGGTCTTTGTAAAATCAAGAAGGGCTAGGATTGGAGTGGTGCACATGGCCATCTTCAAGGTTTGAAAATCTTGAGTAGCTGTTGGAGTCCAAGTGAAAGAGTTTTTTTTTTAGGAGTGCAGTGAGAGGTGTTGCAATCTTTCCATAATGCTTAACAAACTTGCGATAATAACCTGTTAAGCCCAGAAATCCACACAAAATTTTGAGAGTCTTTGGTTGAGGCCATTCTTGCATAGCTTCAATCTTTTTAGGATCCACCCAGACGCCATCCTTGCCAACTAGATGACCCAAGTACTCGACTTGTGAGGCGCCAAAAGCACATTTAGACTGTTTTAGGAAAAGTAGGTGTTGAGAGAGTAGATGGAGAAATCGATCCACATGAGCAAGATGGTATGTCTAGGTTTTTATATAGATGAGGATATCATCAAATAAAACTAAGACAAAATAACAGAGAAAAGGACGAAATACATGATTCATGAGGCTTTGGAAGGTGGAGGGGGCATTACACAAGCCAAAGGGCATGACCAAAAAATCATAGTGGCCCTCATGAGTTCTAAAGGCAGTCTTAGGAATGTATGCCTCTTTCATACATATCTGGTGGTATCCAGAACAAATATCAAGTTTAGTAAAGAACTGGGCACCACTCAATTCATCCAAGAGGTCATCAATGATAGGAATGGGAAATTTGTCTTTAATGGTAAGTTTGTTGAGGGCATAAAAGTCAAGACACATTCGCCAATAACCTTCTTTCTTCGGGACCGTGACCACAGGAGAAGAGTAGGGGCTCGTACTAGGGCGGATAATGCCTACATTAAGGAGTTCCTGAACCATTTTCTCAATTTTATTTTTTTGGGAAAAGGGGTGACGATACAGATGGATATTGGGAGGAAGGCTTCCTGGTACAAGGGGAATGGAATGATCATGAACACCACAAGAAGGAGGGAGTGGAAAAGACCACTTGATGTTTAGAAAGAATAGATTGGAGGTCTTGCAGCACCAAGGGTGTCTCTGTTGCTTGTATGACATGGAGTTGGGCAATAACACCAGAATGACCCTTTTTGAGCAGTTTTTCCATGCGATGGGAACTAATGATCTCAGGTGAACCGACGATGATGCCTTGGAACTTATATTGTTAGCCCTCTTGGTCGAATTGCATGGTTAATTCCTTAAAATCCATGAGAATGGGACCATAATTCCTTAGCCAGTCTACACCCAACATAATGTCACAATTGCCCATGTCGATAGCAAACATATGAGATTTCAGGTGGTAGTCACCAATTTGGAGACACACATTTTCACAACGCCCTCTACATTTCATGGAGCCACCATTGGCAATCATGATTTGGAAATTATTGACTGCATGGATATAACAATGAGTTTCTTGGTCAATGCGGCGATGAATGAAATTATGGGTGCTTCGACTATCAACCAGAATGATGACCTTCCTATGCTTGATGTAACCAATTAGATTGAGGGTTTGGGGAGTAGAGAAGCCAGTGAGAGAATTTAGGGAAATGACCAGTTCTACTTCGAGAGGGTTTGGGGGAGGGGTTATGTCAGTGGTTTCAGGTGACTCAGACACAAGGGGAGTTTCAACATCCTCTTCCGAAATATCCTCCGAGATGGCCATAAAAAAATTTGTTCCTTACACTTGTGGCCCGAAAAATATTTGTCATCACAATTATAACAAAAGCCTTTGAGTTGGCATTCAACCATTTCAACCCTGGTCAATTTTTGGATATTTAGTGGAGCAAAGGGAGTAGTGAGATTTATTGGTTTAGTGCGAGGGATAAAGGAGGGTTTCCGGTTTTGAGAAGATACAACCTATTGTGCTTATTCATCTCTTTTAGTAGCCTCCACCCAACTCTGAAGCCGAGCCATGAGGACATGGGCCCGAATCTCATCCTTGAGGCCACTAATAAAACATTCTCGGAAAAAGGCATCAGACATGCCCTCTGTTCGAAAAGTCAGGCACTCAAAAGCAGCTATAAAGTCTTCCATTGTTCTAGATTATTTCAACTTGTCTAATAGCCTAAATGGTTGGTGTCAGTGTCAAATCATTCATAAATCTCTGCCACAAAGTGTGTCCAAGAAATATACCCTTGACGGATAGTTTCTCCATTTCCACCATTGCCAATGTTCTTGATCTAGATGGAGAACACCATACCGGTGTTTGGCCAAGTCATCTGTAATGTCGTATAAAGAGAAATAATGTTCCATTTGGGTTACCCAACTAGTGGGATTTGAGCCATCAAATTTGGTCACATCCACCCGCAGAAGGCGTAGGTCACGTTGAAAGTGATGGTGCTGAAAGTTATGGGAATGAGGGAAATTTTCAGCTTCAGTATGTGGAGGTGGATCAGATAAAGGGCTATCTGCATGGATATGCAGCTTGGTGCAGATCATCGAAATAACAAATTCAAGTTGGGTAGTCATGTATTGTTTGAGTTCCTCGATTGATGACTGCATGGTTGTATTGATGGCGACAACATTGGCACTGAGTTGTTTCACTTGTTGTTGGGTCTCTGTGAAATTAGATTGCAAGGTATTGAAGTGATCTTCCAAGTCTTGGCTACGGGTATGGGCCATGATGATGAGGGAACCAAAATGGGGCGGGTGGGGTAAAAAATTTTGCTTAAAAATGATATGTATGAATGTGATAAGGGAGAAGATATGAATCCAATGGAATAGATCTCAAATAATTATTTATTTATTTTTTTATAGCTGCGGAGTTATACTCTGGTCTGAAGAATACTGTAGTGATGAAATGCTCAAATGCTTAACTAGGAAAAAATGTGTAGTGATTTGGCAACCCGAACACAGTTGCATGGTAATAGATCTTGTCTGTTTTAATTTTTTTATGTTTATGTCCCCAAGGGTTAGGTATTCAAGGGTTCTACAGACAAGGGTTTTCCCTGTGCTATAGCTCTTTGATATACGTGCAGGGTCCAACAGTAGTACTCGGCCCAATATCTCAGGGCACTAACTAAGGAGGCTAGACTGTGCCCTTAGTCGTACTATCCGACTACCCAGGTACTAGAGAGTATCTTCCCGAGTTTTGTTCTCGGTGGCACTATAACAATCAGGAGACTGATTGGTTTACCTAAAGAGGGATTCAGGTAATCTAGGTTGATTCGTACACAAGTGTTGTCTGATGTGCTACCACTCAAAGGGGTACCAACAGGGGTTACAATGGTTGCCAAGAGATGTGCGCTTAAGTGCCACTTGTATTTCTTGCGTGTATGAATCCCTCAACTGTGGGTTTATGCATGTAACAACAGATATCTGTGGCTTAAAGACACCAGAATATGTCTCTACCCTGAAAAAAATTAACCCACAATTTTTGTCGAGAAAAGTGCTCTGATACCACTTGTAATATTCCATATATAAAAAGTATGCAGAACATAAATAAAATGCTAGAAATGAAAGATAAACAACAATATAACTAGAACAACACCACAATAATACTAAAATGATATCAAAATAACACCAGAAAGAGCACGTTGATTCTGAGAGCAATGTTGACGGGCCTCTTCGAGGGGGAAACCTCCATTCGAGCAGAGATCTATTACAATAATATCCAAGCTAGGGTTATCATACCCTCGACTCCTATTTATACTAAATATGTCTATCCAAAGAACCATCTAGAGGAATATCCTTCTAGAAGCAGAAGCTTCTATTAGGTCTTCTTACATTCGCCTTATTCTACTTTATTGCAAGGCCTTATTAATATTGACCTTTATTACATCCGAATATATTGTTCTACCTATGTGCGGGTTAGGTCCCTAACACCATTCTCTTGTGGAAAACTCATCCCCCATCTCTATCCATTCCTCCTAGCAATTGGCATCACATTTTGTTTATTAAAATTCAAAAATACAATTTGCATATTACATCGCTTGGTCATATCCACATTTCTATTCTACAATCCCATTCTATTGTGGGTTGTATGGTACTATCAACTCCCTCTTCATCCCAGGCTCCCTACAAAAGACATCAAAATCTTTGGATGTCTACTCTCATCCATTTTCTAATCTCAACACTTTGATATTCTTATATATATGATTCTCAACCAGGGCCTTGAACTCTTGAAACTTAGAGAACATTGTATCCTTAGTCTTCATAAATTAAATCCATTTTTTCTAGAGGAATCATCAATACAAGAGAGAGTACATATTTTTCATCAATGACGCTGAAGACATTGGTCTAGTGAAGGCTTCTTTTGGTGTATTTTCCTTCAATACACTATGAGGACATCTATTCATAATGTAGATAGTTGCGTTATGTGCCTTTTCCCATAGACACATGCACTACTACAATACCATGCAATGTTTTGAGAAAAAAATCAATTTAGTGTCGCCACCTAGTGCAATTTTGTGAGAAAAATTCAAGTGGGAATGATGTAAAACACGATGTGAAAGAGGGCATCATGATTTGTGTTAAATTTGTAATGACAAATAATTGTATTTTTCAATGTGTGCTCTATAAGGCATGATCCTCATGACAAAAAATATGACATAAAGAGTTTTTTTAATGTGGATTTAATATTAGTTTGCATCATATATTATTGTAAAAACACTTTAAAAATTCACTTTTGCATCTTGTTTGTGTAAACTCGTGTATTTTGCATCATGTTAGTGTTACTATGCATCAACCTTGGCATCAATATTTCATAATGGGAGTTGTATTTGTGTCATACATGCATCGTAATAACATAAAAAATACAACACTTTTGAGTCCCTTTGTGTCATATTTGTAACTTTCAGCGTCACATTACATCAATAATACATTGTGTTAGAGTCATGTATGTGTTGTTATTAGTTTTTGTGCATTGTACTAACATCATATTAGAGTAATTTTGTGTCAAATTAACATCACATTTACGTCAAAATTATGTTTTATTGCATCATAAGTGTGTCACATTCAACCAAATTATGTCAAAATTGAATCATATTAACTTATTAAAATTACATCATTTTAGTGTCAAAGTTGCAATGTAATGATTATTAATGATTTAATTATTATGAATGATTATTTAATTATATTTAGTTAATTAATTAATTATTTTTCCCCAAGAAAAAAAATAGCAATTGAGATGAAAGAAATATACATTATGAAAATGCTTAAAGCATTTACAAAAGAGTCATTTGCAGATATTCCTCTTTCCATAGTAAAAAATAAGTCAAAGGACTAATCTTGTATGATTGTTAAATATTCACAACCTATATAATTTTTCACTAGTTGTTCCCCAAGGGATATATATTCTCATAGGTTGTTCAAATAGTATAAAGAAAGACATATACATTCATCAAAAGATTGTTGAAAAGAAAAAAATATGGGAAGAAGTATCTTCTCTAAAGGCATAAATCTCCAATTGAAATAGAGTGTTATTTTTTGTCATGATAGTCCCCATTCAAAGATGGATAATTGGAGTTCTTGTAGCATATGACCATCCTTTATTTCCGTACATATCATTGTACCTTCATATAGTTGTAATCCTTTCTTTGATAGGGTATCTGCTACAAATACATTTTGCAAATGCCTTGAGCATTTGGAGAGATATATTCAAATTCTTATATCATTAATACAAAAAGTAGTCTTAATCAATGGACCGTCATAGACTATTATGATGCCAAAATTGATCTTGTATACTATCTTCGATCAACATATAATAGTCAATTGTTCAATAAAAAGAAAAATAAAAATTATTGACATAAGAGAATGATTTAAAATTATACATATATAAGGAAATAGAACAATAAACTATTTGTGAGTCTTCAATCTTCAATGATCCTTATTTTGTCGAAATACCAATAAAAATAGAGCTAGGATTTGTCTAGAAACAACAAAAGTTAGGCTTGATCTTCTAAAAAATGTTGATCCTTGTCATAACTGAGGAGTCATCAGTTGAATAAATTGAAATGGTGTTCCTAAACAATAACCCCATCCATGGTTTCGATCTAGATCCCTATACCTTCAACTGACTATAACACTTCCTTGGATAAGAGGTCTATGTCCATGTTGAATCTTCTATAGACATTATCAAAGAAAACTTAACTAAATACAAAGAGAGAAGTTTTAACTTCATAAAAAATTGGACTTGTAACCAAGTTTTCCATTCTACTTTTGTGTGTCATCCAATTGATGATAATAAATGAGTCGCCAAACACTTGGATTTTGGGATTCTATTATGTGCTACTTGTTTTAACGTGATTTTTTAAAGTAAGAATTTCTACAAAATTGTATGCCGCTTATGGATTATACAACTAAATCCACTCCTTTTATGGTTACCTTGACTAGCTCCATCACAATACCCCCATGCTCTAGTTTTGTCAATTGGAGAATTAGTCAACTATGTTTGTATTGGGGTTTTGGGACCAATTTTGAAGCCAACAAAAATAAATTTTGCCTAATAATAACATAAGGGAGGTATATATACTTATCTTCTAGGATTCCAACATTTTAGTATAACCAAATACCTCATGAAGTGATTACAGGAAAACCCTTGAAGTCTTTGAGTTTAGGATTTTTAGTCCATTTCCTTAGACATTATTCCACTAAATTTCATTTCTAGCTATCCTTACCTATCAAAGAATCCATCTCAACCCAAACTTCCTTGAACTAAGGAAAATTGATAGGAAGAATATTTATATTTTCTTCTTTCTCTTGACAGAGTATACATCTACTTAGCCTATACTTGTTCATATTCTAAAGAATTTCCTATGTAAGAGCTTTGTTTTTATATACAGTCACATAAAAATTTGATCTTCTGAAGAGGAACTAATATTCTATATCACCTTCCACTAACATTTCTCATTCTCTTTCATATCAAATGCATGCATTACTTTGTAACTGATCCAGATTATTTTCGGCACAAAATGAGAGCGGAGATATAATAAATAAATGTACAAAGATATCTCAGATATCCAATATTATAACATAAATGTATCAGAGATGAAACCATAAACACAGATATACAATAATACACAATTTTCTATTAATGAGCGAAAATGTACAAAGACTGTAAAATACAGAGTGAAAGACTTGCTAGAATGGTGGGAGCTTATCTCTAAGAAGACATGTGATGGCTACTCGCATCTGTGAGAAGATGATTTTGCAATGAGGCTTCGAAGGCCTTTTTATCATAAATAAAAATCCAAAACCCTAACCCCGGAATATGAAAATCCAACAGTTTTGTGGACCCTGTTTTGGGTAGTTTGGTGTATCAACTTCCCGGGGGCGTAACTTTGGCATACAAACTCAGTTTTGGGCGCACGATAGCCCGTTGGAAAGGTATCATTGAGGAGATTCATTTTGGGATCTCAATTAGAGCCTTAAATTATCATTTAGAAGCTCTATCCCTAAAATTCTTCATTTAGGCACTCAAAATGGCCTCGGAAGTTAAAAACTGCTAAAAATAGTAAATTACAAAAATTGCCAGAAAACTATTTTGAACCAGTTGGAAATGATGGGTGGCCACCAATATCCACCTAGATCAATCCTCATTTATTAGGAAGAAATTTTATCCATTGCATTGAGTGCATGGGGGAGAGGGAAAATCATTTGTTGAATCTGCATCTCAATGAGTTGTTGGCCTTGTTGGAGAAGTTGTGTTGCTTATCTTTTTGAAGGTTGTCACGAGCCTATGGTTGGAAGGGTTGGAACTTTTTAACCAATCTAGCTACATGAGATGTCTGCGTGCAGAAGGAATCTTTGCACTTTGCTGGAGTCTTGTCGACCTGCTTCTGTTGGATAGAAGGTGCTTGGGCCAAGGCTGTACTGGTTGCAGTATCCTTATGTTCACCTTTTGAACAGATTGTGAAGAAGCTAAATTTTGTAGTATGATATACTACCTTGCGGAATTGTTTAGGTGGGATAGTAGTCGGAACCACTTTTGGTATCTTGTAGAGATGACCCCCCAGAATAACAATGACACTATGGGGTCGAAACTCATAAATAACATGGTGCTTCCGCATATATGGTTGGCCCAAGAGAACATCACAGACATCTAGGAAACATCACATAATACCTCATCCTTGAAGGGTTGGATGTCGTATGACAATCAATTATGTTGGCTAACACAAATATCTCATCCCTAGAAAAGTCACCCGATGTTGTATGGTTTTGGGTGTGGTGTTTTTGACAATCCCAATTGTTTGACAACCTCTACTGAGATGAGGTTATTCTGGCTTCTGCTATCAACAATAAAATGAAATAAGGTCCCCTTCACCCACATCTGTGAATGAAAAAGGCACTCCTCCTCTTCAAGATCTGTTGGTTCTTCTGGTTGAATTGTTGCGGTCGCGAAAATAACAATGGGGTCTGTGTAGATGATCTGTCTTCTATCAGTATTTTCTGAATTAGATTCTAATAGGGTTTAGTTCCTTGTATTTGATTTTGGCCACCAATGAATGTTTTGAGTGACATTCATCTGTGTTGTGCCAAGGGATTTTGTGGAAATCACACCATTTTCCGGTGTCCTTCTTCGTATTCCCAAGACCCTTATTTTCTTGTGGCTTGGACTGGTTTTCGGGAGACTGTTTGTTAGAGTCGTCTTTATCATACTTTGGTTGTTGCAGATTTTCATACCCGAACTCTTGATTGTTATGGTGCTTAAACTTCTGCTCAATTTTAACAACATATCAATAAGCAGCACTGAGTGATGAGATGTCCAAAAAATCCATTTCAGTTTGGATGTATATATGTAGATCCCCACGGTATTTCAGAATCAAATGTCATTCGGAGTCTTTGATACCCATCTTGTTGCTCAAGGTATGAAAGGTATTGGTGAACTCTAGAACTGCTTGGCCCCTCTCTTGCCGCAGTGTGGTCCATCTCATACACTGGTCCTCATAGTTGCCAACAGGGTAATATTGTTCCTTTACTGGGTCCACAAAAAAATCCCAAGTGGGATCGACCCCATATATTCCAGACTCTTCTATGGAACTCTGCTCTCAGTAAGTTTCCCACCAATGTTTGACATGGGGGATATCTTTAAGGAGTGCAAAGGTGATCTTTTCCCTGTCATAAAAATGGTAAATAGAGAAATAAACTTCTAACAGATTTAACCATTTGTCTAGGGCATCCACATCTATTTGACCTTCGAATATGGGAATATTAAAATTAACCTGTACCTTGAAAGGAGAGGTGCTTCCAAAGTGGTTGTTTGATGAA
>ML828217.1:86495-109057 GCA_009831015.1 Picea engelmannii
GAAGACTCCTTGCTATGAGTTTATTTTACTCTAGCTATCAACATGATCTCTTGTTGCACTAATAGAAATTTTGTTTAAGTCTAGTTAGAGGCATTGTTGTCACTTTTAATAAGTTGTTGTCTTTTGATAAAACAATGTTTTTGAGGTTGAATTAAGGAGAATATTACGAATTGATGCTTCAAATCAGATTCAATCGAGTCAAAACAATGTTTGCAAATTGTGATTAAGGAGTGATAGTTGAGTTGATTGATAGGGTCTAGTTATAATGTGAAGTTTAAATTTTGAGTTAGATCCTAGAAAGTTGGTTAAACCTTTTGGAAAAAGGATAAAGAGATCAATTTTTGAAAGTAAAAAGAATTCAGTTTTGATGAAAAATAGAAGTATCAGAAGGGTTGGACCTGCTCATATGATTGTAAAGTTATCTACCTGATGAATATATGTTGATGACAATTGTGTTTTCTTACTCAAATATGTATGTGTTTTAATCTTGTCTTGGATGCAAATTTTGTGATGTATTGATGCAGTGCCCCCACCTCACCAGGGTCTGTTGACCTCCCGATCTTTGGATCTTTTCAATATTCGAGCTGAAGTAGCTCTTTGATTCCCTGCTGGAATATTCAAGAAGTGTCCACAGGTCCTTTTCACGAAAATCCACCGTGCGAACAAACACCAAGTGCAAGCTTCTCTCACGCGACCACTGGCTGTGACCATGAGACTAACCCAAAAGGTGTTTCATGATTTCGCGTGTCGGGTCTTTACATGTGAATCACCCCGACTCTCCCAACCTTCGAAACCCTGACATGAGTTTAGTGTGTACTATCTCCTCCCTTATCTTCCCTCAATGTGACCTCCGGTCATGACCCAGGGCTCAACTCTCAAGCGTGTTAGGATTTCGAGTATCGAGAACTCCCGATATGATTAGATCTATGGTCCACGATCTTCCTTTGATCGACGACTATGATCAAGTCGTGATTTTGCGTTTCACGACTTTGGAGGTTGGTTCACCTGTGTTCTCGCAATCCTTGATTTCCTGACATTTGCAAGTGTCAGATCAACGATTCAGACTTTTCCTTCGATCAATGATTGTGATCAAGTCAGGATTTCAAGTTTCACAAATTTGGGAGTCTCCTTACTTCCATTCTCTCAATATCTGAGATCGTGATGGCACTATATCAACGGTCCAGATCTTCCTGGATCCAATGACCCAAATCAAGTTGGGATTTCACCTTTCGCTCCTTACCTCTTATGGAGTCCCTTCGACACTTAGTCGAATTATAAATATATGCACTCCTTGCAGCAGATTCCTACGCAAGACTTGGTTCTTGAAAATGAATGTGCACGCTTTGCAGTAGTCGCTTTGCACTCCTTACAAAAGGGAAGTTTCGTGCTATCCCTTCTGAGCTTCGGAATTGAAACAGATCTTGTAACACACTCCTTGCATTCTATGTGCACACCTTGAACTCACTCAATAGAAGAGAAACTTGAAAATTATACTAACATTCACAGTTTCATCCATTCATAACGAAATTCATTCATTTATGAAAACACAATAACAAATAATTACAAACAGTAACAGTGCTATGCATTTGAGTCAATTTTCCTCTGTCATATTCATTCAAAAGTAAATGGCTACAACTAATATAAAAAAAATAACTCAAAACTTAGAAAATTCCTACTAACTCACAACAACGTCATTTGGGCGCACAAAACCTCTATTTATCTCAGAGGGTCCTTAGGTTTCCCCCCGACTACTCGTCTACCCGAAAAACAAAAAAAACTCTAACTGCTACCTAAGTTCAGTTACATTCAAGACTCGGAGTGGAACTTTCGGATCACTTGTGATCATTCGCCCCCAAGCGTTTGATCTTCTTCCATTTTTCCAATCAGCTCCAAAAGATTCACAGTAACTTCCAGCGTTTGAGATTCTGAAATGATTCCCAAGCACCAAGTTGTCCTGCCACGCATGCTTGCTAACGATGCTCCTGCATCATGCTCCCCCTGGACAAAAATTCACGGACTCCTGTCCATGATCTCCTGCACCAACTTTCCATGCTTCTGGATATCAGCTTCATTTTCCCAACTGTCATATTCTATTGGGTGTCCCTTCTTCTTGACCATATATTTAAGATGGGTCTTCCTCTTGGTCTTCTTTCTAATCTTCTGATCAATGATATTCTCCATCTGTGGTTTTTCTTCTATAGGAATTTGTTTCTCCCACTGAATATTCTCTTGAACTTCTGATCCCTCTGAGTCATATTCCCTATAAGGGTACATGTCTGAAACATTGAATATGGGTGATATGCCCACATCATCTGGAAGATCAATCTCATAGGTGTTTGCAACAAACTTCCTTAATATCTTACATGGCCCTATCTTCTTCGTCTTCAACTTGTTATTTGTTCCCCTATGGAACCTTTCTTTCCTGAGATGTGCCAGAACCTGATCTCCTACTTCAAATTGAAGTTCTCTGCGATGTTGATCAACTCTGCACTTGTATTCTTGGCTAGAGCTTTGCAACTGTCCTCTGATCTAGCTATGGAGTTTTTGCATTTATGCAAAAAAATATTTTTCTCCAACACTTCTGATCTCATTCTATTCTAAGTCTCTCAACTTAGATACTCACTTGGGTTGCATTCCATATAGTATTTGGAATGGGCTCTTTCCAGTGCTCCTGTTTGGCAAGTCGTATGCAAATTATGCTTGTGGCAGAATCTGACCCCACTGGTTATGATGCTCAGTGACCATACTCCTCAATAAGTTTCCAAAACTTTTGTTCACCACCTCAATCTATCCATCTGTCTGAGGATGATAATTTGAGCTGAAGGATAGATACATCCCCAACTTCTTCCACAATGTTATCCAAAAATGACCAAAAATTTTTGTGTCTCTATCCGAGACGATGCTTTTGGGTAGGCCGTGAAGTCTCACAACTTCCTTGATAAATAGATTTGCAACATGTGTTGAATCATTGGTCTTCTGGCATGGGATAAAGTGTGCCATCTTTGAAAATATATCCACCAAATATGGAATCACATCCTCTTTGTATTCTTGCTAGTCCTAACACAAAATCCATGCTTATCACATCCCAAGGCCTCTCTGGTATCAACAATGGTTGATACAATCCAGTGTTCTGTCTTTTACCTTTTGCATGTTGGCAGATTCTACATTTGTTCACAAATTTCATCACTTTTGTCCTCATACTTGGCCAATAATATGAACTTCTCAACTGTGTGAATATTTTATCATGGCCGCAATGTCCAACCAATCCTCCACTATGCTTCTCCTTCAAAAGGTTGCCCCTCATTGAACATTTTGGTATGCATAACTAATTGCCCTTGAAAAACAATCCCTCTTGAATCATATACTCTACCCATTGGCTTCTATCTCTCAGCAGAGGATTCGCACATGCTTCATATACCTCCTTGAAATCTAGATCACCACTATACATTTCCTTAAGGTGTTCAAACCCCAAGGTCTTCACCTGAAATTCCCGCAGAATTAAACATCTCCTGCTCAATGCATCAAGAAAATTTGTTAGAATTCCCAACAATATGTTTTATGACAAAAGTAAAATTTTTCATAAACTCAATCCACTTTGCATGCTTCTGATTCAATTTTTCCTGTCTGGTTATGAATTGTAAAGATTGGTTATCACTATACAAGACAAATTCCTATGGGACAAGGTAGTGTTTCCACTTCTTCAGGGCTTGAATTATGGCATAAAATTACTTATCATATGTGGAGTATTTTCTCTTAGTCTCATTCATCTTCCTATTGAAATAGGAAACCAGTCTATTATCCTGGCTCAAAATTGCTCCAATTGCAACTCCACTTGCATCACATCTTACCTGAAATGTATTTTCAAAATTTGGCAAGACCAGAATTGGTCGTTATTTTATCTTCTCATTTAGCATATTGAAGCTCCTCTCAGCCTCCTCTATCCATTTAAAATAATTGTGCTTCTTCTTCACTGTATCCATCATTGGTGCACAAATTCCACTGAAATATCTGATGAACTTCCTATAGAAAATTGCTAATCCATGAAAGATTCTTACCTCAAACATGATTCTCAGTGATGGCCATTCTTTGATTGCTTTTACCTTCTTTGGATCTATCTTCAGTTATTTGAAGAGATCACAAAACCCAAGTAAATGAGTTTTGTCTTCATAAAAGAGGACTTCTTCAGATTTATCAACAACTTCTCCTACTGTAGTCTCCTCATCACTAGTGTCAGGTGTCTCAAATTCTCCTATTTAGTCTTGATAAAGATTAGTATATCATCTAGATATACAACCACAAACTTGCCAATGAAATATTTCAATATTTCATTCATCAACCTCATAAAATTACTTGGGGAATTTGTTAAGCCAAATGGCATAACAAACCTTCATTTGTCTTAAAGGTTGTCTTCCATTCATCACCTTCTCTCATTCTTATCTAGTGATATCCACTTTTCAAATCTATCTTAGAAAAGAAGTTTGCTCCACTTAGACAGTCCATTAAATCATCCATCCTTGGAAAATGAATCTATACCTAATGGTGATATTGTAAATGGCTCTTGAGTCTGTACACATTCTCCATCCTCCATCTTTCTTTGGACTCAACACAGTTGGCACTACGCATGGACTCAAGCTCTCTCTGAACAAACCTTTGTCTAAAAATTCTTGGACTTGGTTCTTTACCTCCTCATTCTCTCAAGGTGTCAATCTATATGTTTCTTTATTTGGTAGACTTTCTCCTGGTATCAAGTCGATATGATGGCTGATACTTCTGATGGGTGGTAATGAGTTACGCAACTCATCCACCACTATGTCAGAAAAATTATCCAACAATTCCTGAATTTCTTCAAGTAAATCATCCATCGAAGTACTTGTAAGGAAAACTCTAGGTTTCCTCACAACTACAAACTGCATCTCATGTCCTTTCTTGACTTCTTTCAGGAGTTCCTTCCCACTCATGAGAAGTATGCTTGTGCTGGCTCCCTCTTTCACTTTCTTTTCCTCTATGGGCAACAAAATGTGTGTCCTACTATTATTCTCCAAGGTGTATGTATTCTTCCTCCCATCATGAATGACATTCCTGTCAAACTACCATGGTCTTCCCAACAAAATATGGCATACATCTATGGGAATTACATCACACAGAATTTCATCTCTATATCATCCTATTTTAAATTCAACCAAGCATCGTTTAGTAACCGTTACCTGGTGTCCTTTCTGCAACCACAAGACTTTGTATGGCTTCGGATGTGTAGTTGTCTCCAACTCCAATTTCTCCACCATCTCTGTGGATACTAATTTTTTAGTACTCCCACTGTCAATTATCACCTTGCAGACTCTGTCCTTAGTCTTGCAAGATGTCTTGAAGAGATTGTTCCTCTGCACCGGTTTTTCAACTTCTGCCTCTGGTTTTAAGAGAAATTTTCTCAACATCAGAGTTGTTTCATCCTCTGCTCCTTATGCTTCAACATTTCTTCTCTGTTCTTCCGAAATGTGAGCTTCACCTTCTCCTTCTTTGTTTCTCTTGGGACATTCCCAAAACTTATGTCTTGCCTTTCCACATGTATAACATCTCACTTATCCTCCTCTGCCTCTTCCTCTTCCTCTGGAAGAACTTCTTCCACCATCTTTTCTTCCTTGGGAACTTCCTCCTCTTTTTGAGTGATGATGTGGTTTCTCAGTCTCATCTTTGGATTTTTGTGCCTTGTCATGGGAAACTCCCTTGCCTTTGTTCAAGACAGGGCTTCTACCCCTGCCTTGTTGGTTTTTTTTTCTGTCCAACTTCTCCTCCGCCTTCAGTGAAAATAGATAAACATCCTCCACTGTCCTTACTGACATCATGTTGATCTCATCCTGTATTTCATACCTCAGGCCATTTATATACCTGGCAACTTTTTTTTCATCCTTATCTCTTTGTCTAGTTCTGATGTTCAACTTGTAGAACTCCTCTGTGCATTCTTTAACTGTCATACCCTTCTCTCTTAGGTTCTGTAGCTTCCTGAATAGATTGATATGATAATCTTTGGGCATGAATTTTGGCTTCATCTTGGCTACCATTATGTTCCAATTATTTATCTTCTGTTTGCCCTTGCTTCTCCTCTCAACCTACAATTTATCCCACCATAGTGCTACATGTCCTTTGAGTCTGGTGACAACATGTCCCACCCTTTTATCCTCATCGACGTATTCATATTCAAAATATTTGTCCATGGATCTTACCCAATCCAACAACTCTTCAACATCCAAATTACCTTCATACATTGGGACCTCTATCTTGGCTCTAGCTCCCAATCTAACAACCGCTCTTATCAAGCACTCTTCGACAACATTCTCTCCTGTAGCTTCTTCAAATTCTACTTCTTCTCTCTTTGCATCGCTGATGTCTCCAACATCAGGTGCTCTTCTTTGCGTTGCCTCCATCACCTCTAATCTTGCACAAAGTTCTCGCATCTCCCTTTTTACAGCCTGATTGGATAAAGGTTGTTCCACTCGTCTCCTTGGTGGCATTGTGTTGATTGACTCTCACACATAGAGTGTGGTTTCAAGTTATTTCTCCTCCTTGATCTCCTTCACTTGAAATCTACAGATGAAAATCACTCTAATACCACTTGATGCAGTGCCCCCACCTCAACAGGGTCTGCTGACCTCCCAGTCTCTGGATATTTTCAATCTTTGAGCTAGAGTAGCTCTTCGATTCCCTGCAGGAATCTTCAAGAAGTGTCCACAGATCCTTTTCACGAAAATCCTCCATGCAAACAAGCACCAGGCGTAAGATTCTCTCATGCGACCACTGGCTGTGACCACGAGCCTAACCCAAAAGACGTTTCATGATTTCGTGTGTTGAGTCTTTGCATGTGAATCACCCCGACTCTCCCAACCTCTAAAACCTTGACAAGAGTTTAACGTGTACTAGATCCTCCCTTATATTCCCTCAATGTGACCTTCTGTCATGAATCAGGGCTCAACTCTCAAGTGCGTCAAGATTTCGCGTATCAGGAACTCTCGATATGATTAGATCTACAGTCCACGATCTTCCTTTGATCGACGGCTACGATCAAGTCACGATTTTGCGTTTCATGACTTTGGAGGTTGGTTCACCTCTATTCTCTCGATCCCCAATTTCCCAACATTTGTGATTTGTGATCAAGTCGAGATTTCGATTTTCGCGACTTTGGGAGTTCCTTACTTCCGTTCTCCTGATATCCGATATCGCGATGGCACTAGATCGACGATCCATATCTTCTTGGATCCAAGGACCCAAATCAAGTCAGGATTTCACCTTTTTCTCCTTTACCTCTTATGGAGTCCCTTCGATACTTAGTCGAATTCTAAATCTATGCACTCCTTGTAGTAGATTCCTACGCAAGACTTGGTTCTTGTGGATGACTGTGCACGCCTTGCAGTAGTCGCTTTGCACTCCTTGAAAAGGGGAAGTTTTGTGCTATCTCTTCTGAGCTTCAGAATCGAAACAAGTCCCATCACACACTCCTTGCGTTCTGTGTGCACACCTTGCACTCACTCAATAGAAGAGAAACAATTGAAACTTATACTAACATTCACAATTCCATCCATTCATAATGAAATTCATTCATTTATGAAAACACAATAATAGAGAATTACAAACAGTAATAGTGCTACGCATTTGAGTCAATTTTCCTCTGTCATATTCATTCAAAAGTAAATGGCTACAAAAAATATCAAAACAATAACTCAAAACTCAGAAAATTCCCACTAACTCGTAGCAGCCTCATTTGGGCATACAAAACCTCTATTTATCTCAAAGAGTCCTTAGGGTTCCCCTCGACTACTCGTCTACCTGGAAAATGAAAAAAAACTCTAACTGCTACCTAAGTTTAGTTACATTCAAGACTCGGAGTGAAACTCCCAGATCACTCATGATCATCTGCCCCCAAGCGTTTGATCTTCTTCCATTTTTCCAATCAACTCCAAAAGATTCACAGTAACTCCTAGCGTTTGAGATTCCAAAATGATTCCCAGGCGCCGAGTTGTCCTGCTACGCGTGCTTGCTGACGATGTTCCTGCATCATGTGTGCAATGTACATTTCCTTATTCTTTCAGTTATTGTTTTAGTTTATCTTTTTTTATTTATTGTGCAACCTGTTATACAACTATTGTTTTATTGAAAATATCAACTATTTGGCAATTTGTTGGATGATTTATACCTAGATATTTGTCTAAGTCTTAAGATATTATTTTAAGTCTTCATTCTCACATAGCAAGCAATTCATTACATTGTTGGTTTGTGTCTCCCATGTTTTTCTTTCATATCCTCAACTGTCCATTAATATCCATACCATTAGCTAAGGAGAACCTATCTTCATACAATTTGGCTAGTCCAACCAGATTCTCATCTCATAAAACCTATCCTCTAGTTGACCAATAAAACCAACTTATCAAAAAACCAACCATTCCAAATTTGAGGTGGCCTAGTTCTTCCCTTTAACAATCAGGTGCAGACTTTAGGACCAACAGACTCCATAACTCAATTGGCAATACACTAATCTAGTTTGCATTGGAGAAATAAAATCATTTTCATTGGTATACGTGAAATTAAGAGATATTGCTTTTGTTCAAAGTGGAACCTTTTCCTAATTCTATAAGCTTGATTGAGCCAATAGGGCATCTAGCTTAGATTTGTAACTCTCTTGTTGTAATTAATTTAATGCTACAACCATTAGGGCTGAAAAAAAACTCACTTAAACGCTTTATTTCTCACTTTTATACCACTAAAATTTGCTTGAAAGCTGCCACAACTAATATACTTGTCATTGGCTATCTTTTGGGTGGATTATTTGTTGATTTTAGTGGTTATATTTTTCTATTGTAGCAGACGATTGCTACAACCACTTGGATGTTATAATAATTTACTGATAACACCTAACAAACAAACCTAATTTCCATTAAAGTCTTGTGCTATTCAGTGGAAGTTAAATTAGACATTGTTAGCTTAGTTTCTAACATCTTTTACTTGAATTTTGGAAAGATATTTTGCATCCATTTTCTAGTTTACTTTTATGATATAAATCTGATATACTGTTGTAATTTAGGAAAGAAATATTTCCTAGCTTGTCCCCTTGGTAATTTGGCTTGTATCTCGATCAATTGTCTTGTTTTAGGCAAGTTTAACATTGTCTTGTTGGTACACAACAATTTGGAAACCATCCTTCATCAACAAGACTATTTTCCAATCCTTTTTCCACTTCCATACTTTACTTATAGGGGTTTCATCGTTCATTCTACCACTTTCCATCTCAATCCCCCTAGGGTCACCGAGATTCCCCCCTGGTGGTGACTTATCATCACTAAAGCGAGGGGAGTATATATCTAAGGTGACAGTGGGTAGCTACTCCCATAGTTTTCACACTCTTATGGTTTGGGTCGGGCTTTTCCCAACATACAATTTGTGGGATAACATGATTTATTCAAAAAGCTACTTTGAAAAGTTAATCAAATCAAACATTGATTGAACTATTTATTAATCAAATTTGTAAACAAATCAACATATCCTTTATTCTTGGACCACAAATAATTCACCTTGAAAAAGACTTAAACTTTATATGGCATTGAATGATTATAAGTTTTTGCAATCACAATCCAAATTAAATGTGTATAACTAGAGTTAAACAATATGTGGCATCTCAAATTTAATTTAAAAATTAGAGAAAACACTAATATTGTTAATCATTAACATACAATAATACATTTTATAAATTACACAATATCAACATCGACATAATATGAAAATGCATACTATAATATGCATGAACTATAATTACAATATATATATATATATATATATATATAGTTGAAGAAGATAAATGTCAAATAGTATACATCATAGAAATCAATATTCATGTCAATTACTGCTAGGTCTACCACTAAACCTAAAGGAATCGGTACCTTCGATAGATAAGAAATCAACTGTAGTCTAATATCTCTCTCCAACAAAATATATGTCACTTGAAAAGAGGATATAGGATTAGTAGTTGATGTTGTAGGTGAATCGGTGGATGGTGTAGCAAGTGGTGGCACAAGTGGAGCAATAGGTGGAGCAACAGGTGGTGTGAATGGTGCCATAAATCAAGTAGGAGGAGGAGGTGGTGGAGGTGGAGGAGGTGCCTCCTTGATGTCTCATCTTCTAAATATGAAGGAGCTGAAGAAGATGGTTGAGCATGTTCCACAGGTCACCATCCCTCATCCTGTGCAATAGGATGGGGACACTGAAAATATGATGCATCAATAATGGCATGTCACAAGGAGGGCTCACACATATCACTTCAAGCTTAGGGTCTTTCATCATCACACAAGGTCCTACTAGCACCACTCCATAGCCATACAACAATGTACATAACTAATATGTGACATACTATCAAAATTTGTTATCTGGACTCGATTGCACAATAGTTCTATATAGGTGAGCCAACTCATTAGCCTCACTCATCTTTGCATCATGCTGGGGATGTCCATCACCAATATACGAGCCACTATCTACAATATAATAGACAATGATAATTAAAAACTTATAAAAAAAAACTTATAATTAACCACATGTGCATTAAATAAGACAAAACAATATACAACTAGATTGATCACAAGATAATTATAATATTACCTCTAGCATATGGTGGCTCAACTTGAGTAAATTAGATGTTCACACATCCTTGCTAATCCATCCATGCATATGAATATTGTATAATATTAAGGACGTGATTTTCCTCACTAGCCAACATATCCAAAATCTCTTAAATCATTAGTTGTTATAGGATCCTTTTCCACTCCATATGCATATATGCACTCATTGGCCCTAATCCCAAATCCATTTACAATTGCAAACCAAAATTCCTCCTCAAAATATTTAAAAAACACTATTTGGAAAACCATATGTTAGTATTAATCTGACAACTATCATATGTGTTGGCATAGGGGTAGACCCAGGGTTCAACGCTTCAACATCGCACCAACAAAACCCTAACTACTAACCCTTTTGGCAACACCTGCAAAGTAGATGAAGTCTCACCCGAAGTAGAGGAAGGGGGGGTTGCAGGACTCAAGTGTCTACAACCTAGCTGGGACACAGATCTATGATCACAATACATAACCAAGCACTTAACAATTATCATTCATTAGTCTTTAACCCTTATTCACATCGCAGGTAAAACCCTAATTACAGAACACTGCAATATTCAACCAGATCTAAGCATATCTAACCATTCAACACATAGAATCCATAGATCTAGCATTCATTAATGATATTAAGCACTAAGCTACTACATCAGATATATCTAACATTCATAAAGATTCAACAATAAGCATAAATCACATCAATCGCATAAAGCAACCACAACACAGGATATACGTGGTTCACCCCCAACGTGGGGCTACGTCCACCAACTCTTCGTATTCTTTATTATCTTCTTACATGCATAGAGCCATAAAACCAACTCCGCATAGGATAGGAGATTTGTGCACCTCGTCAAATCCTCTTTTCCCGAGTTAGGTCCAAGAACAGAGCCTTACACAGTCTGTGCCCAATGCACTACAGATGAATTGCACTTAGCTCTGCAAGTCTCAACATACAATATGCACAAAGCTTCTTACAATCATTTTCACTTAGCTCACTAGCTTAAAACTGACTCTTTCCTACACCGCCTAGCTACTTATTTATACATTATAAAAGGGGCCTAAGAATGGGTAAGACCCATGGGTCGACATCCCATACTTGTTAATACATAAACCCTAAACCCAAAAATCCCTCAAAAGGGGGCGAGATCCCGTGATCTCCGCTTCGCCTGGGCGCTTCGTCTTTGACTAGCCTGTCGAAGTCCCAAAAATGGTCAACACGACCAAGGTTCTCCAAAACTTGGCCGAGAGCCAACAGGCCCCCAACACTCACCTGTGACTTGTCCCAAGTCACTTTGATCTGGGAAAATCTTCTTCGAAGGCTTCGAGCTTGGCTCAAGCTGCCTCAACTTGTTGTTTTGTTGTAGCATCCTTCTCAACGACTCCTGAATGAACTTCTCGGTGACAGGTCCTTCCAAGTGTTGTTCCACTGTGGTGACCACTTTTTCTAGATGTGCACCTTGTCCTTCAATCTCCTCAAAAAGCATACAAGCTTCATCCTATACTGGCTGGAGCCTCTGGGTCACTTCCATGACTTGATGGCATGGACCTACTGCTGAACTGCACATTCTTGTGACCTTTTCATTTTCTCAACCGTTGAAAGCAATCTCAAGTGTGCTTGCATTGTCGATGCTTGTTGCTTTTCCTCCTGGAGCTGTGACTCCAATGTCCTTAGTTTTGGGTCCTCTGCAAGGTGCTCATAAGTCTGCGCACTTCGAATACTAAGTTTCTTGCATTCTAGGGATAATGCCTTGATTCTTTCGGCTGTACTCCTGGTAGTTTCCTCCCTCTGATCTTGCACTTCCTGCAGAGTGCTTGTCACAACTTGCAATTCTAGTTTTGCTACTCTTGCTTGAAGCTACTTAATGGATTCATCGAGCTTCCCCACTTGTCTCTTAGTTGTTTCCTCTTCCATCTGTGCTAGGCCCGACATAGAGAAAAGTGCTCTAGTGACTGCTTCTTTAACTCCAATCTGCTCCACTATCAATTGGTCTTTTTCCTTGTAGATATGCGCTCTGTCCTCTACAAACTTCACCTAGAGGTCATCGTTTTCTTGCTGTGCAACCCGATGTTTCTCTAGGGATTCCTCCTTTGCTTGCTTCAATGCCTCTGTGGCCTGCTCCTTTTTTTCTTGGACTCGACGAAGGCAAGCCTCTGTCACATCTGTTATTCTGCGTCGTTGGGCATGCTCATCTCCTACTTTTATGTCGCTTGCTGACAACGTCACAGTAGACACTGCGCGGCTCGAATAAAGAGCCTTTTGTACCCCTTTGAGCTCTGCCTCGATCCTATCAAACATTGTCTCCTATTTGGCTTTGCTTCACTGCAAAATGTCCTTGGAAGTATCTGATATAATGACGATGATGAGGTCAATATCATCCATCGTGAGCATATTCTGTAATGGAGGTTTATTGGCTTTTGACTTCTTCCGCGATGAAGGTTTCTTCGGGGAATCCTTTCTTTTCTTGGATGTCTCAGTTTATGGAAGGGGATATTTAGGTGGTGTCACTTCACCCTATTCCTACTTTTCTTCTTCCCCTTCATCCTCTTCTTTGTTTACTTCATCACCTCCTCCTCCTTCAGGTGAATCTGGTGTAATTTCCTTTGATGCGTTGTTCAGTTCCTGTACCTCTTCCTTCTTTTTCTTCCTATTGTTGCTGGGTGCATCCTATTCTTCTCGAGTGACTATAGGACTTTAGATGAGGTCAGGGTTGGAGAGTTTTATCTGTTCAACTGGTACAAGGAAGTTTGCAGGCCATTCCTTGGTTATTTCTTCCATATCTTCCTCGGTGAGTTTGTAATAGGACTGGTTCTCTTCCTTATGTTTGTCCTCACGCGTAGTGATGTAAATTAAATGCCTGTATGCATTGAACTTCACTATTGGCCTGAACCTATGAAGTGTATTTGGGGTCATGCGAGGGAAGGATCCAATGGCCCTCTTCAACTACAAGTAATAGGTGTGGAACACTGCATTGGACTGCCATTGATTCACCATGTCACTCAAATACCAGAGGGTGGTGAACCTCACGGCTAGTGGTTTGGACAACTCAACTTCAGGGAATATCGCTCCCTCCAGCATCTCCCAAGCGATGAAGGCAACGAGTATCAACAACTAGCTGAAGTGAAACTCATAGCCCTGGTCTTGCACTTCGCAAAAATCTTGCTCCAATTGGTGGACGAGGTATCTCGCCCAGTTTATCTGCATTCCTTCAACGCATTTTCCCACGAGGTCGACAAAAAACCCCGTGACCTGCATTGGTCTATTCTTCCTTATGATCTTACCAACGATCCACTAGAAAGCTAGGCACACTGCACCATTTTGGATGGAGGCTACCTTGTAGCTCTGCTTCCCTTTCTCCACATCGCTATAGGTATCCTTTATTCGTTGTGCCAGGGCATGATCTGCAACTTTTCCTAGATAAAAATCCTGCGAATCTAGTCCTTGCATGCTCAGTCTGGTGATCTAGTGGATCAGTGCTGGATCTACTGTGATGCACCTATCCAACCATAGGTAACCTCCATGGTAGCATGACAGGAGGAGTTTAACGCACACGTTAACCTCCTGATGTCTGCCGAAGTGTGGTATCTTCATCACATTGAGGATTGTCGATCTTGCGATGTCCATGGTCCATGGATGGGGGATTATATTCGACTTATTCTCCATTTTCTTGGTCAAAAAATTGTGTGGTGCGAGCATTCCATAGTTTTTGCGGTCTCCTAAGTTGAAATCACTGATCTTAAGCATCAAAATCTGTCCTAACTGTGGTCCAACTATGTGTATCCCCTTCAGGAGGTACGCAGTGATCAATGTGTAGTCGAAGTCCCTTGGGACGCTTTCATGACTAACCGCGCTAGCCAGAGGTGGGATATAGTCTGGCAGGACTGACGGGATGAGCTTTGTGTTCACCAAGTCGTCACAATGCTTGCTTCTCTTCTCTGTCACAGTTCGGGAGGGCCTAGATTGATGTCTAGTTGATGGGGATGCTTACACTCCTCTCGTCGATGAGGCATGTACTCATGCGAACATGACCTTCTCAACCATGAGGTCTATTAGGATCTCTTTGACATATTTCTCTACTGCGCTAAGGTCACCCAACATACACGCTCGAGATCAGATATCTCGGGTAGGTGGACAAATGCTCAAGGTAAACGGAACGGATGGCGAGGTATCAATAAACACTGTGCGGAAGTAATTAGTTCTCTGTGGGCTTGAATAATCACAATTGGAAAAAGTGTCCATGGTAAGACATTCGACGGGTTAAATAGATAACATTGTAACATATTCCTCCAACGCGAAGGAATGCCTCAATCAATACAATTCCAACTGTTATGGTGCGGTCCCAATGGTCCAATGGCGAACTTTCTGGAAATAACTACATTTCTAGTTGTTCTCGAAGATCGTTCTAACGGCCAGGATGCCTCCAACGGTCATATTGCTTCGCCGTGGTGAAGTGCCAGTCTGCGTTGTTTTTCTATTCCAGCGAGGTTCAAATTTTGCATACCTTCCTTCTGCGAAGTCCTCTCTGGAATAGCCTCCAATTTTTCTATCTTTGCTTTCTTCTTACTGATCTTTCTTTCTTTCTTCCCTGTGATCTATGTCTCTAGATTCCTCTTTCCATTCTTGTTTTTATCTTCTCTTAGTATAGTAACTTCACACTGTTGAGGACCTTTCACAAGGTTCGAGGATAATACTTCTTCTCTTACTGTTTCTGGAGTAGGTGCTCTATTCTCCTGCATGGATAGGTTCTTTAAGCCTTCTTGCATTCTTTCAACTTCAACAGCTAAGTTTCTGGCCCTCATTTGCTTCGACTTGTCCTCTTGTTCTTGTATTAGTCTCGCTATTTTCCTAGCCATGAAATCCCTTAATTCTTGCTTTTTCTATTCTGTAGCTTCCTCTTCTTCTTTCCTCCAGATTTGATCTTTCTCAACCTAGGTTCTTCCTAACAAAAGTGCAAAGGGGGCACTGTTCTCAACAAACTTAATGACCTCGAATTCTTCTTCTGTCGATGCTCCATGAGAAACAATAGGTACATGGGAAAGTATTCCACATAGGGTTATCAACTTTCCTTTAAACAATCCTATTTCTCCCAATGAAGGAACCATAGAGGCTTTCTTAAGATTTCCCAAGTACTTTCTATCATAATGTTCACCTGTGTTTCTGCATCCAATACACAGTCTATGTCGAAGTCTCCTATTCTTGTTTCTATGCACTCTTTCTCTTTTAAGATCTCTAATAAACTGATGTCTCTGTGATCATTCAATGTTTCTGTCATCTGCAATAATATAGCCTCTAATTCTTTCTGGTGGTATAGCATATTCTCAGTCTCTTGACCTTTGTCATGGTCTTCTTGTCTCATATTCATCTTTTCAACTTTAGCAATCATTATAGGGAAATCCAAAACTTCATGTCCAGTAGATTTACAACAAAGGCAAATAAGACCTCTACCAGGGAATTCCTTAGCAATATGTCTCAGTCTTCTGCAACTATAACAAAGATTTAATCCTCTCTTTCTTTTAAACGATCCCCAACCTTTCCTGTACTACGCACTGGGATCACAGTGATGGACCTGCAAAAAATTCTTTCTAGGATCCTGCTTCCATTTGTTAGTCCAAAAATTCTTTCTATGCATAGGAATACCATATCTTTCACTATTTCTATCAGATCTATTCATATTATATCTTATTTCTTCTAGTTGTTTCCTAGTTTTTAGACTAGGACAAAATCTATCAAACATACCTAGATCCATTCTTTCGAAACAAAAATTTCCACTTATATTACCTTTATCAGAGCACAAATATTTAATATCTTACCTCTTTTCTTTAGATTAGACTTCTTTTCTTAGCACATAGCTTCCCAAGTCAAGTAGAGTATTGCGCACTAGAGAAACAAATCTACGCACATAACTTTCTCTTTTCTTCAGTTCCCATCAATCACAGTTTCAGGTCTCAAAAATGGAACCATTTGTTGGCACAGGGGAAAACCTGGGGTTCAACGCTTCAACAACGCACCAAAAAAACCCTAACTACCGGCCCTTTTAGCAACACCTGCGAAGCAAATGAAGTCTCACCCGAGGTAGAGGAAGGGGGGGTTGCAGGACTCAAGTTTCTACAACCTAGTTGGGACACAGATCTGTGATCACAATACTTAACCAAGCACTTAGCAGTTATCATTCATTAGTCTTTAACCCTTATTCACATTGCAGGTAAAACCCTAATTATAGAACAACACAATATTTAACTAGATCTAAGCATATCTAACCATTCAACACATAACATCCACATATCTGGCATTCATTTATGATATTAAGCACTAAGCTACTAAATCAGATATGTCTAACATTCATAAAGATTCGACACTAAGCATAAATCACATCAATCACATAAAGCAACCACAATATAGGATATACATGGCTCATCCCAGCGTGGGTCTATGCCCACCAACTCTTTGTCTTCTTTATTATCTTCTTTCAATCTTCTTACATGCACAGAGCCACAAAACCAACTCTGCATAGGATAAGAGATCTGTGCACCTCATCAGATCCTCCTTCCCCAAGTTAGGTTCAAGCACAGAGCCTTACACAGTCTACGCCCAAAGCACTACAGATGACTTGCACTTATCTCTGCAAGTCTCAACATACAATATACACAAAGATTCTTACAATCATTTGCACTTAGCTCACTAGCTTACAACTGACTCTTTCTTACATCGCCTAACTACTTATTTATACATTACAAAAGGGGCCTAAGCATGGGTAAGACCCATGGGCCGACATCCCATATTCGTTATATAAATCCTAAACCCAAAAATCCTGCAAAAGGGGGTGAGATCCCACGATCTATGCTTCGCCTGGGCGCTTCATCTTTGACCGGCCTGTCGAAGTCCCAAAAATGGTCAAACGCGACCAAGGTTATCCAAAACTTGGTCGAGGTCCAACAATATGCAACTTTATATATGTTTGTTTCCCTTCAACAACTTATGTATGCACTCAAAATGCACCAAGAAAATAAAATGTGCACAAAATGTGCCTTTTTGGGTGGAGTTCATGGGGTTTCCAAGTTTTTAACCTTCTATTCTCCATGCCTAACTAGTACAACCAACTTTTTATGGTATAAATAGATCCATTGGGTGGAGGAGAAGAGGAAGCACCCTTACGCTAGAAAAATTATACTTACGTCTACAAGTATCCAGTCTTGTGTTTTTAATACCATCCCTCGTTCCTAGAAACCCTTGTTCCTATCACCCTTTCCCTCATTACCCCGTTGAGAGGAAGAGACCATTCTCTTTCTATCACCTTCTTGAAGCAAAGAGTAAGGAGGTGAAGTTGTCTTCAATGGATTGGGAGGAGGAATCTGGACAACAATGCTTTAACAAGGATCATGTGACAACATTTCTTGTTATTTGTTGTTAATTTAATATATGAGAACTCTCTTCTTTTCTGCCCCAATAATGTGTATTTAATGAATCTCTTTATGATTATGTGCATATTCTTGGTAGGAAACTGACTAATTGATCCTAGTTTATTTAGGTAGTTACATTTTGTTGATCATAACTACTTTATTTGTAGTTTTTTTCTTTTCCATGTGTAGATCAACAAAAGACTATATCAGAACGAGATATTGTAGTGGAGATCGTGGAGTTTATTCTGAACTCTAGTGTATGAGTAAGTGGTTTCTAATGCAGTAGCAGGACCCTGCAACAATTCTAACACCTGCAAGACCATTCTTGTCCTTCAAAATGCATAACAAAATTAATTTCTTGAACATTTAACAAAAAATTCATTTACTTTATTTCAAGACAGAAATAGAAGAATTTGATTACAACCACAAGAACAAAAACAGGCTATGAATCCTTGCCTTGATCATTTATTTCAGAACTCCTCTGTTTACAATGTGGTTAATAGATACAATCCTTCATCGCATGATACCGTATTTTCTCGATCTCGTTCTCTGTGGTGATATGGACCACTTCAATCAACCCAGTGAATCTCGATTCACTTCTTTACTAAAATGATCAACCCCTTAATCTCCTTTTTTCTCCCTTTTTATCCCCAATTCTTCTCTTGTTGATTTGTTTTCATCCACTAAGGAGATGAACAACTATGATTGTTCACTGCCTAGTCATTTCCCAATTTGAATTTCATTCCCTCTTCTTTCACCAACGATTGTTGCATGGTGTTTATCTTCCTAAGACACATGGAGTTGAATTGCAGCATATTCCATGTAGCATGGAGTTTCAACATATTACATGTAGCATGGAGTTGAAGCGTATTTCCTATAGTGTGGAGTTGCAACATATTTCTGGTAATGTGGAGTTGCAACATAGGAGTCATAGCACTGTCATTCGTCATTTGGGAATGAGTCACAACACTGTTATTTGTAACAAGGAGTCACAACACGAGCTGCAAAGTAGAGTTTCAGCCATATTTATTCATCCTAATTGAACTTGTACATAATTTAAATGTTGTTGGGTAATGAGGATTTCCCAGAACCAACGATTCTCCCACATCAGTTTCTAACCACTGGTAGCTATAAATTTGAGTGTTATAATTGCTTTCTTGTTTGAGTTTTTTCTTTGGATTTTCCTGCTCTATTGTGACCTTCAACCATGGTCATAGGGGTGAAAACATTGTAGCACCAACCTACATAGGTACTCCACATATTCCCTCTTAGAGGACATCTACCTATATGCATATATTCAGATCAATCATCGACCTATAAGGGAGGTGGTAAAATCTCGATCTAGTCATCAAAACCTCTCAAAAAATATAGCAAATAGATCTAAATCAAAAGGGAAGAATGTATCTCCCCTCAAACACACTACAATAGCAATCCAAAGCAATACAAAACTGTCATAAAATAATGATACACCACCTAATTAGTCAATGCCTATGAAATAAAATATCTACATAGTAAATCACATGGAAACTAATATGTTGTCCATTAGAGGCATGGTGTGTTAGTGCCATGATCATAAGAGATAGGCACCTAACCTCATCTTCTCCAAAAGAATGTAAACTTAACTACCCCCTAAATACCTATAAGTCATGTATGGAAATTGAGACTCTCCCACAATGCCAAATACCATAACAAGGAAATGGGAAAAATATCCCCCCTCCTAGACAACCTAATAATAAATTATAATGTGCCTATTTTAATTATAACCCATTTTAATTATATGCCTCATTACTGGTGCACCATAATTTTATCAGCACATCAACACATGGTGATAATATTTTATCATACTAACACATTGTAAATGATGCTCTTGCTTAAACATTCATACATTGATTATTCCAATAAGTTTTTTAAATATTATCAACAATTGGTGAGATTTAATAGTTATTGCGTAATTTTTATGTAAACACACCATCATTAAGGTGTTGTTATATTTTTAGCACGACAATAAGTATGGTGCACTATAAATGATAGAACATCACAATCCCTTGGCAATGTGACTTAGGGTAAGTGGTGCACCACACCTTATGGATGCACCACTATCGATGCCTCTTCTTATATATCTGCACATCGAAGAGTTCAAAATTTTTCCAGACAATGTTAGAAATGCCTAGTGTTCATAAGATTTAGTGGCACACCACTAATGGTACATATTTCCATGTTTTAGGGCAATGAAGAACCTAGGAAAATTCTACTTGTAAAATTTATTTCTTTGGTATGCTAATACTGTCTTGGAGAACCAAGTGTAGTGTGACTTGTAAAATCATTGGAAGACTATGTGAACTGAAAGATATGGTTACACCACATGGAAAATTAAAAAAAATAAAAATAAAATACAATCAAATTAAAACCTAATTTCAAATTTTAATTTGTTGAAAATGTAAATTAAGGGATAAGAATCAATTTGTCCGGTCTCTTCTCCACGGATGAGGCATGGTTGTTGTGTATATAAGAAATGAAATTTGGTATTTTTTGTGAAATTCCAAAGAAAACTCAAATCCACTATGGAAGCAAAGAAATTGAGAAATATAGTTATTTGGTAGCACCACACAATGAAGTGATTGTAGAGGGATAGTGAGGATTGGTGCTTGTATGGCTTTAAGCATTGAATGGAAGTTATAAATGAAATTCGGTTTGGTAATTTTTTATTTTATTGTACCCTACCATGGTGTTCCCGATACTCCGACATACTAATGTGTGTATAAGTATCCAATGCAACAAATAAATATATACTTAAAATGTGTTTAACCTACACTAGTGTGTGTGGTAGTGTTATGCACCAATGTGAGTTAATGTATAAGATACACTAAAAAGATTCTTTGAAAAAAATGATATTTTATCCCAAAATATTTTAATTTAATTCAATGTGAGTGGTAGGGTTACACATCGGTGTGGCACATTAGGGTTGTTTAATCCTTTAAGTCCATTGACAAGGTTTTTTAAGAAAAATGGTCTATATTTGTATAAAATATGTTGACATGTATCAGTGTGAGTGTTAAGTATGCACATCGGTGCAATTGTTACATATGTGTATCAGTGAACTAATATGATATAATCACAATAGAAAAAAATCCACAAAATCTTCCTTCTATCGACCTTTTCTAGAAACCTTCACTAAAAATAAAGAAGGGAGAATTTCTTCCTCAAAAACCTTTGTTAATTGGTGTTCTCCTTGTAGAGATTCTACAACTATTTCCCTATATTTGTATCGAGCTCCAAGATAGATTGAAATATCTAGGTTTTTTTATTCAACAAAATGATTATGGGAAAAATGATTAGAAATGGTTGCTAAATAATTTGGAGAAAAGGATAAACCATTGGTGCAACATATGGTTATCTATAGGTGGAATACTAATTCTTGTTAAATTAGTGTTGGAGGCAATCCCTGTATATCAATATACTCTAGCATACATACCAAAAGGTATATTAGAAACAATCAAAAGGGTTAGCTTCATATTTGTTTTTGTTAGGAAACAAAGAGAAAGAAGGTGTCCCCCTAGTTAAATGGTAAACAATGGAAAAAATAAAGGATCAAGAGGGGCAGGGACTAAAAAACATATTCCACCTTGGGAATGCACTAGCAGCTAAAAGTGTGTGGAGATTAATCTCCACAGATGATCTATGGATGCAAATCCTAGTTCAAAAATAAATTGATCCTAATTCTATATAGGACTAGATTAGAAGCCTAACATAATTGATTGATAAGGCTTCCATCATATGGAAATAAATGATTTAGACTTTCCTTTTGATTTGGAATTGGTTAGCATTGAAGGTTAGGAAAGGGGAAAATGTTGGAATTGGGAAAGATCCCTAGGTGGTAAGTGGAAAGGACTATAAACTTTTATAAGTAGTTATTAATCTATAAACCCCTCCCATTTGGAACCGATATTAGAGGAAGGACTATAAACCTCTCTCATTTGGAATTGATATTAGAGGAAGGAAGAGTAGCTAAGACTAGAAGGCCAAGAAAATATCCAATAGGAAGCATATATAGAAAACTGAAGTTGAGTTATGTATGAATAAAGGAAACATAAGATGTGTTGGTATGGTCCAATAACCTACATATAGGGATATATATATATCCCAATATTAGGTTACTGATCCAAGTGGATATCGGTGGCCACCCACCTTTTCCAACTGGCTCAAAATAGTTTTCTGACAATTTTGACAATTTACTATTTTTAGCAGTTTTTAACTTCTGGGGCCATTTTGAGGGCCTAAATGAAGGTTTTTCGGTATTGAGCATCTCAATGACAGCCAAAGTCTTTGATTGATCCCCCAAAATGAATCTCCTCGACAATACCTTTCCAACGAGTTATCATGTGCCCCAAACGAAGATTGTATGCCAAAGTTACGCCCCTGGGAAGTTGATACACCTAACTACCCAAAACGGGGTCCACAAAATTGTTGGCTTTTCATCTTTCGGGGTTAGGGTTTTGGATTTTTATTTATGATAAAAAGGCCTTC
>ML828218.1:17649-39497 GCA_009831015.1 Picea engelmannii
GTGGATGAGCAAGTCTAGGTGACTGTTAGTTTTTCTCCAACTCAACACTTGACACTTAGCTAAAATAAAATCACTTTATTAACTAGATGCACAATTAGGTTACTAACCAATTAACATAATCATAAAAATAGAAACCAATCACAATGCATAATATATTTTGGGTAAAAACCCATGCAAAAAATCCCAAAGAGAAAACCATGTCTCAGCTTGATTAGAAATTTTGGGCTCCCATCCTAGGATAATGGCCCATTAGAGGAATACAATGCAGCAATAGCCTAGCCCACCTGGATGTTATATCCTTTGGGTCCCCTTAGCACATTTCCTCAATCCTCCCCACTCACATTTGCATGAACTCTCTTCACCCACTCAATGAGATCTCCTCATTCTCTGTGTAACATAAGAACATGAACAAAGAGTGCTCTATATGTGTCTCATCCTCTCACTTAGGATTCTTTTTATTACATTGAGTTAACCCTAAGTCCAAAACCCTAGATATTCTCTAAAGTGATCAACGACTGAGATATAATCTCACGTTCACTTTAGATCTAAGTTCTAAGACTTAATCAACTCACTTAAGTTAATAATGACAAAACTTAGGAATTTAACTTAATTAATCTCACATTAATTAAAAATTACATTAACTTAATAATCACTTTATCAAGTGGATTTCCTAAGGTTCTCAGAGGCATTCCAGACGAGGTCCATAAGCTAAACACCAAGCCAATGTGGAAGTACATGTCTTATGCTAAACACATCAACACTCCCTCTTAGCAAGGAAGATACTTCTACCACCTTGAGCTGGCTATATCTTTTCTATTAGATATGCCACCTAATTTATTGCTCTCTTTGACACGAAATTTATTCCATACATCTTGCTTGGACCCATTTGTGAATACTTCCCTTTGATCATGCTCTTAGAACCCTCCTACTCCTGAGCTTCTTGCATGGCCATCTTGTACCATGAATTCTTCTGGACAGACTTAGAAGGTTGAGCCCTCCCTCCTGAACCTGAACGTTGAATCCCTCTTAGTTTCTCAACCTTCAAAGCTACCTAATAATTTTCCTCTATCACTATGTTTCTTACCAATGCTAACAAGCCACTCAATACAATTTTTTAGCTACCTGAATCCCTACCCAGGACCCGCTGCCCATTGCATGGATTTGTTTCCTACTCCCCGAAACCCTACCTCAGGCTCCTCAATTATCTCAGCCTTCTTCCCAACAATTTTACCTATTTCGTAGGGCTTATTCCCACTACCCAAGGAATCTACCCACTTCCCAAGGTTTCCCATCCCCTGTGGCCCCTGCTGCTGACTTCGTTGTCCTTAATGGAAACTTGCATTATGTTGATGATTGTCCCTACCTCCCAGCGATTGTTGATCCTCTTCTCGTGACATGCCCCTTTATGTAGGAGCATCGCCTTCAAATTCAAAATGAAAGCGTGGAGGAAAAGGAATGACATCTCAACATGACAGAGTTCACATCAGAAATTAACTCATAATTAAATCGAGTTGTTGAGATATTTTTGAAAGAATCATTTTTAAATATGTCATGTTTGTAAAGTCATGAAGGATTGTAAGAGGTTGCAGATATAGAGTGTTAAATCTTATATGGTAATAATTGTTAGTTATTGTAATAGGACAAAGTAGGTAACCTCTAAGAGTTTGATAGGATAGGTTACCGATAGGACAACGAGAGCTCATGGAGTTGGTCCTTAGATAGTTTGTTGTTGCATTGTAAAAATAGATAGTATGAGAAGTATGAGAAAAGATATAGAGGTCAAAGAGATCAGTGGAACAGAGTAGAGTAGAAGAAAGACTATGTAATTTATTTTCATGAATGAATAGAACAGACAGAATTGTCCCAAATCTTGGACTGTGTTCATTTGATGTATGAATGAATGAATGTTATATTATTTATGTGTTTTTTAGTTCATTTTAGTTCATGTATGATTGTTAGAGAGATTGACCATATGAGTTCATGATGAAACTGGATGAGTTTCAATTGTTTCTCTTCTGACACTTATATGCAAGGTGTGCATCTCGAACGCAAGGAGTGTGTCGACTGAGTCTCAGATTGACTCAGAAAATTTCATAGAGAGAACAAAGGAAACTTAAACCAGGTGCAAGTTGTGCACAACATGAAGGAGCAACCAAGCATCAAGCAACCAGAACATAGGAACGCCAAATGGGCGAGAAAAATTTATTTTCAAGAAATCCTTCGATCTGAGTTATCAAAATCCTGAAAATGTAAGGTGTGCGTGGGAACTCCAAATCCTTTAAGGATAAAGCTCAGAAGAGATATAACTTTTCGTAATTTTTGACGAGATCTAAGAGTTGGACTCGTAGGAGGGGAAAAGGTTTGAAACCTTTGAAGACTGATAAATCTTCTAAGTCGGAAGAAGATCAGAAGCTCAGGAGAGAGGAGCAACAGTGAACATTGGATCACAGTGCAGAGGATCAACAATCGTCTGATCTATGTAAAGTGTACGAGCATTAATGCCTTGCACACACAAGAGACTTGAGATTTCTGAATCCCAAAGAGACTTGAGGTTTTCGAAGCCCATCAAGGTCTGAGACTTGAGGTTTCTGAAGCCCTAAGAGATGGCAACCTAAAGTAGAATCACATTCATTCGATCGCAGGAATAGATCTGAGTCATCAAATTGTTTGGGTTAAACTTCAATCATTGGATCGTCAGAGTGGATGTGAGCCATCAGATACTGTGAGTCTAGGAGGAGGAAATTTTGAAACTTGAAACACCCGAAGTGCGGAGATCCGAAGGGCCGGAGAAAATATGGATCATTATATCTAGAAGGGTATGTGTCGGCAGGTCGAGATATCCATAGGAAGGCGAAGGATGAAGTGTTGAAACACCCGAAGCCCGAAGAGCCGAAGAGTCGAGAGTCATCGATCTATAAGTGGACACTTCTCAACAGATCGCGAGCTCCCTGTAATTTGTTGTGGAGTTTTGATTAAGAACTGAGACCGTTGAACCCCGAAGACCCGAAGTGATTCAGAGTCGTTGGATCTAGGAGAGATGTGGCATAGATCCATGCACTCTGGGTAAAGTCCCAAAGTAATCCTCGATCATTAGATCATGAGGAAACGCGGCAGACATCCGCATACTTCGCGGGAAAAGAAAAGTTGAGAGTTGAAATGTACGAAGTCCGGAGATGTGAAGGGATTGCAGCCTGTTGGCACAAGGGTAGACCCAGGGTTCATTCCAAGAGTGCACCAACAAACCCTAGCTATTGTCCCTTTCAAAAACACCTGCGAGGTAGATGCAGTCTAACCTAAAGAAGCTATGAGGGGGTTGTAGGATAGAGATCTACAACTAAGGGGAATATCAAGTGGATCGACTACCAGAGAAAATCAGTCATTTATATATCACTTACCAGCTTGTCTCTTACTTCGCACAACTACCTATCAGATCTAACATAGTAATGCAATAACAGTATATCAAAGGAAAAAGAACATAACATCAATCACACACACAAGACAAGATATATGTGGTTCATCCTCTCTCTAGGGCTACGTCCACAGAACTATTCTTTATAATGTATTAAGATGAAGCATACAGTTCTTGTATGCGCTCTTAGCTAGTAGATCTTCTTTATTCTCCTCTCTATTCCTCCCCTTCCTGCGCACCTAGTTGTAGGATGTGATCTCCGCACCTAGTTGAAGATCTTACGATACCATAAGGCTCTCACTCTTAACACTTCTCTCTCTCACAGTAATAATCCTTCATACTAGAATGACAATGACAACACACAATCATAACGCCAACAACAACCCAACACAGGTCCTCTTGAAATTTATTTATACATTACAATAGCTCACCAACATCCTTAGGCTGAAACCTAAGTGTTAAAACCCTAGATACCAAAACCCTAGGTGTCTAAAACCCTAGGTTAACTTGACCTGCATTTTCAGGGCTTCACCAGCCTGTCTTTTCTTCCTTCTTTCACGGTGCTCCAAAGAAGCCAATGGTGGATTTTTCTGCTTGCTGAGTTGTCCACGATCCTTCTTCCTTGTTGATCTATCATCCGTGATCTTTCTTCCTTTTACTTCACTCTGTCTGTTCTTCTCTTTTTCTCACTTCAACCCAGTGACTGTCACTGTGTCTTCCACGCAGTTTGTATTTCATCTTTCTTGCCTTGACCTTCTCTTACTTCCATAACTAAGGGACAACAAGCCCCCAACACTCACCTGTGACTCGTCCTGAACCACTTCAAATCTGATTCTTTTGTTTTACTTTGACTTCAGATTGCATAGTGTAGCCTTTGCTTTATTCTCTATGCCTCCTCTCCTTCCCTGTGGAGACTGTATTTTCTGTGTTGGGTACCCAGTTTCAACTGCACTTGGTACCTAGACCCTTTTCCTTATGCTTTTACCTAGAGTTGTGAGGCAACTGGTTTTCATAGTACAACATCAGTCGGCTCTCGTTCACTAATCCTTCCTTCCATTATCCATTCAAAGTCTTCAACTGTGTAGCTCCTCCTTCTGTAACATAGGCGACCTCATATGGCCTGAGCTAATGCATTCAGAACTTCCCAGGATGATTTATGAACTTACTTTCATATACCAGTACTACATCACCTTGATTGAATGCCTTCTTCTTGATGTCCCTCTCATGATAGGCCTTTTCTCTTTCCTTTTGCACATGTTGATGGAATCCTGCAATAAATTTTTCTTCTTCGAGTTCAATCAACTATGAAAGCCTGTCTTGAATAGCTCAAGTGTCATCCATACATGTAAAGGAGACAATTCTTAAGCTTGGTACCAGTTATTCTATTGGGACAACGACTTCGAGACCATACACCAACTTGAAAGGGGTCTACATTGTTAGTTTCTTACAGGTGGTTCTATAGGCCCAAAGTACTGTTGGTACTCTTAAATCTAAGTCATCCCTATTCACACTACAAATTTTCATCAGCGATGTCTCCAAGATCTATTTGAATGCTTCCAGTGTCCCATCTTCTTGTGGATGGTAAGGCGTGCTCTTTTGATGGTGGACTGAAAATTCTCCAGTCAAGGCTTCAATTTTTTTATTTATGAAATGTGTTCCTTGATCACTCATAAGGATATTTAGGCATCCAAACCTAGTTATGATGTCATCAAATATGAATCGCGCAGTTGTATTTTCACTACAGTCCTTAATTTCTCTTGCTTCAGCCCATCTAGTCAAGTATTCTGTCGCAGTGATTATGTACCTTGATCTTGTGCACTTTCCGGGTGGGTTTATAGGTCCTACAAAGTCAATGGCCCATTTCTCAAATTCTTCTAGGGTCAGCGGTGATTCTAATGGAATTTCATCTCTTCTAGATGGTTTTCCAATTCTTTGGCATACATCGCAGGCTCAATAATAGTCCTTGGCATCTCTATGTAAGGTAGGCCACCAAAGACCAGTTCTAAGAACCTTCTGCGTAGTTTATTTCCCTGTGTAATGTCCTCCTGCGATGCCTTCATGATATTCTATGAGGATCAATGGTATCTCTGACTCCATAACACATCTTCTCATTATATCATCAGGTCCCATCTTGTATAGTTGTCCAGCTATAATTGAGAAGTCTGCAACGCACATTACTAGTTGTTTCTTCTGGGGAATTGTATACTCACTAGGTTCCATTCCTGTTCACAGGAACTAGACTATCTCTGTGAAGTGGTCATCAATATTTCTAATGCCTAGAAGTTGTGCATCCGGTAGTGTATCCTCCAAATTGGTCGACTCTTCTCCGTGTTCCAACCTTGAAAAGTGGTCAGGACCTTTTTTCATTCTTCATGGCTTAACCACAACTTCGAAATCATATTCTTGAAATAGCAGAAGCCATCTGCATATCCTTCCCCCCAACAATGGTTTTTTGACTAGGTATTTCAGCGTGGAGTGATCAGTAAACATTTTAAAGTGCCCTCCCAACAAGTAGTGGAGAAATTTTTGTAGTGCATACACCATGGCTAACCCTTCTCTCTCAGTGGTGGTGTAATTAATCTCAGTTGTGGATAGTTTCATTCTGGAAAAAGATAATGGGTGGTCGATCTCTCATGTTCCCAGTTGCGCTAACATGAATCCTAATGCAATGGATTATGCATCGACATGTAAATGAAATTCCTTGCTCCAATCTGGAAAAACCAGGATAGGCGCAGTAACCATCTTTTGTTTCAGCATGTCGAAGCTCTGTTGGCATTCTTCGGTCCAATGAAATTGACAATATTTATTCAAAATATTCTCCGTGGGTGTTGTAATCTGGGAATATCCCTTAATGGACTTCCTATAATACCTAGTATGTCCCAGCGTAGTGTGGAGTTGTTTGAATGAAGTAGGAGGTGGAAGATAAACTATAATGGTGATTTTAGATGGATCTACCAACAATCCCTACTTGCATACAATATGACCTAACAACACTCCAAATGGTGAGGAGAAGATACACTTCTTCAGATTCAAGGAAATTTGACACTCCCTGCATTTGTCCAACATTATCCTTAGAAAATCAATATGATTTTTCAATAAACTAAAAATAGTCCATTCATCGAAATATGCTTCTAGAAATTTATGCAGAAACTCCTTGAATTCTTCAACCACCACCCTGGAAAAGATGGTTGGGGCATTCTTCAATCCAAATGGCATCACCGTATACTTGTAGGATCCCCATTCTGTTGCAAATGTGGTATTAAGGCGATCTTCCTTGGCAATCCGGATCTGACGGTATCCTGAAAATCCATCTGTAAAAGAATATATTTCCTGGCTTCCCACATTATCTAACACTTCGTCAGTGAATGGCGTAGGGAAGGGGTCATGCAAACAGGCATCATTCATCTTCCTGATATCTACGCAGATCCTGATCTCTCTTGTCTTCTTTTCCTATACCACCATAGGGATAATCCACTCTGACTCTTCCACAGGTTCTATAATCCCTGCTTCCAACATTCTTTCGAGCTCAATCTTTAGTTTCTCCTTATATTTAGGGTTCAATATGTAGCGTATTTTTTTGACTGGTCTTGCATTTGGTTTCAAAGGGATCCTCATCTCTTCTATAGGCCCTTTAATGCACTTCATATCAGTGAACTTTGTTGGAAACAAGTCCTGATATTCATGCAGTAATTTTGTTATCTTGTCGATAGTAGCAACATCCCAGTAATATCCAACATTTGCAAGCTTCGGTGTCTTCTCTGTTCAATTATTGACTTTCTTAATCTTTATTGGTTGTCCAATGAATGGTAGCTCAACTCCTGGTCCTTCCACATCTCTTTGGCCTTCTGTTTCGGCGATGTTCACCTTCCTAGGATCATCGTCCTCATCGACATTTATGTTGTAACAGCCTTGCAGTTTCTGGAAAGGCGAAGTCCATTCGTCCTTTTCTTGTTCTAAAGGGAGCCTAGAGGCCTCCTAAAATAATTTATGTCTAACAATCTGTAATTCTTGATCTACTGAAGGAAATTAACTTTCCAATAAGAAGGTAGTTACAAAATTCTGAGTCACACCTTCCCAATCGGTAGTGACGAGGCGCATCTCTGCTTGAAGGTACTAGTTGATAGATGTCATGTCCAGTGTGTTAATGAATTTGTGCACCCACTACTCTTGAGGAATGTTTCTCCAGGATTCCTTGCAACTTCTCACATGGTCCTTTGGGTAGCTTCGACCTATATACCAAACTTCGTAGCCTTCTACTTGTGTTGAGAACCGTGTTGTCATCAAGGTACGACATTGTACCAAGTCTGCAATGTTGGTTTTGTCTGTCCCCCACCATCTTGCTGGGGTTTCTTTCAGGGCCTCATCGATTGCCAACAATATTTGTTGCATTGGTACACTTTCTTCAAAGTCCGACAAGAAGGTTTATAAAGGATTCATACCATCAAAGGTGGGTAAGTTATTTATTGTTGTGTCGATCCAACGAACTTCTCTGGTTAATCTAGCACATCTTCTTGTAGATACTTCATACATTTTATTCTACCAGTTCTCCAGTGCTTCTTCTGAGTCTGATGAACATGTGTTTTCACTTCACCAGCTTAGGTTTCCATCGGCCATAGGATTAATGGAATCATGTTGTCTGGTTGTTAATTTGTATATGTTTTCTAGATCATATGCATGGTATTCCTCTCTGATGGGCTCTGTGTATCATTGACCTTCATTTGGATATAAAGGAACAATGACCCTAAGGCCATATCTTTCAAAAGTCATATGTATTTTCTTTAAATCAACCACAGTGGAATTATTGAAATCCCAATCAATTCCTAACATTGCAGGGTAAGGACAGTTATCATCAATTATCTCAATTACCTCAAAATCTGCAAACATTCTTACTCTGTCGATGTCCACAGGGACATGTTCTAGTCTGCCAAAGGGGCTTACATATTGCTAATTATCCATCCTAAGCCTGATAGGAGAATAGATCAACTTGGGTTTTCCCATTAGTGCCTAGGTTTGCTTCCTCATGATATTGACCTCTGACCCTAAGTCGAGGACCACATAGTCTATATCATATTCTCCTATTTGAGCATTCAAGTGTAATTCCTTATTTGTTCTTCTTCTTTTTGTGATCTGGTGTACTACCCTATTCAGTAAGAGGTCTATCTTTCCTAGATCATACTGTCTGATTAAATTTTGTAGTTCTTGTCCAACACTCTCATCCTGAATCAACTTAATACAAGTATATAGAAATTTCATGAGCTTTCTTACCTCTTTTCCTTCTCTTAGCGAAGAAGACTGATCAAATGCCTGAGGCATTCCATATTCTCTCACTTTTGGTCGTGTCTTTGATAAAGAGCCTTGATCTTCTTTGAAATATTTTCTTTCCTCCTCGAATACTTGTCTTTCTTTCTTTGAATCAAAAGTTTTGGGTCTTCTCTGCAGCTTTCATGACTCCTGAGTCTTATGTAGTCTTCCCTAGGGTCAATCTATCTTATCCTATAACAATGCCTCCTCTAGTGATAACAACGACTCCAGGTTATTCTCCGTGAGGTTTAGCATATATAAGTTTCACTTGCGGGTTCTTCTGAGGTCCTCGTCTCTCCTGAAGCTTAGCTAGCATCATAGAACAATCTTCTATAACATGTTCAAACGAGCTCCAGTAGCTGCAAGTAGTGAAAGGGTTTTGCCAGTCCCTTGCGAGGTGTCCTAGTTGTGTTCAATTGTAACAGATGATTTGTCCTCAGCCTCGACCCATAACTGCTCCTCATCCTCGTCCTCTGAATCCACTACGAGGCTTGAAGTTTCCTCTCCCAGGGGATTTATATTGCGTAGTGTTTTCTTCTTGATGTACTTCGCCTTGAATTTTGTATATGTCTCTCGACCTTTCATGCATGAGTTCATAATCCCTACAATCCCTATCGTCATGCCCCACGGACTTATAGAATGTGAAATACAAATTTATGGGTGTATGAACATATTTTTGCATGTAATAGCACTCACAAGTGCGATGTCTATTTCAGCATACCTCGCACCAGGGTAAGGTGACTTTCTTCAAAGGGATCGGAGTGCCAGAGGCCAAGTATTCATGAAATAGGGGTAGTGCTCCTTGTCATGGCCTTCTGATTTTCATCTAACACACTAGATTTCTTCTCTTTTATATTTTCCCTTGTCTTTCTTCATATCTTCGACCTACAGAGACAAACTAGTTAGCTGACTCAAGATCTGACTCATACGTGAGTTGGATTCTCCCATAGGGGTTGATTCTAAATTCATGGTGATATCTAGTGCCTCAGCCTGTCAAGAAATATTTTTTTGCATCAGAGGAACTCTGATGTGTGGTAAGAGGGCAGCAATGAACCACTCTTTGTTCTACTCATCTGGGATCTGAAAATTCAATCGGCTTGTTAAGATCTTGAATCTTTGATCGAATTCCCAAACGGGTTCGGCTACCTTCTGCTTGATCTCTTTCAACTATGTGATACATTGTGACTCTGATTTGGGTTTCTTGAACTCTACAATCAATGAATTCTTGATATCATTTAGTGGCTTAGGTTGTGCAAGTCCTTGGACAAGCTTCATGTACCAGCTCAATGCATGATCTTGAATGGTAGTACTAAAATCAGTTCTTTTAACATCTTCATCGATGACATTTTTAATATTCCATATGGCTTCACACAGAAACCAGTGCTGATCAAGATCTTCAGATCCATCTCCCCTAAAGATAGGGAGCCTCATCTCATCTTCCATAGATCTTCCTAGGTTTCTTGTCTGAGTATGTGGTGGACTACTAGTGACAGTGATATGAATGTTTTGTTGTCTTGGATTACTCTGATTTATTAATGATACTAAATCGATAGGAGAATTAATAGTACTTACTTCAGCAGTCTGAGTAGTTCCTGAAGTTTTTGGCTCGTCCCGGCAAGGTTCGTCAACTTTCCCTTCCTCTACCCTAGCAGGTTCTGAATGCTCTTCGTCCATCAGATCTGCCTCTTCTCCACTATAGAAACCCTCATCCCCGTAGTTCTACTTGAACGGGTTCACAAGATGAACTTCTTTGAATGCTCTCCCACTGCACGTATGTCTAGCCTCTACGTCGTTGTCATTATCTGAATTCTTGAACATTAGGATTTTCAAATCCGATCAATCTATTGTATCTTCAAGATGTTCTTCTCATGCAATAACATCTTGATCCTCAACTTCAGAAAATGTAAAAATTTTCCTCTAGGTCCCTTGAAGAAATATCTCTTGGCTTGGCTATATGACTCTACTCTGTCAACAACAAACTCGGTGATGTACCCTCTAATGGTTCTATCAACCCAGTGACCTATTTCTCGTGACACGGTGTTATCAACTCTCTTAACCTTCTTGATCAACGCCAATGTCCAAACTACAAGAGGTCTAGATCTGATCTCAAACTGGGTATCTACTAACCTTCCTAACCACTCATATAGCTCCTAATGGATTCATCCAAAGAATATCTCGTGTATATAAGTAAAATTATATCTTCCTAACCAAATCTTTGTACTAAGATTAGGGTTCTTGTTTTGGGCTTTAGCGAAGTCCTTTTCTTGATCCTCTATACACTTCTAAATCTCTGTCTTTTATGGAAACCACCTTGACATTCCATCAATAAGATTATGGTCCTGACAACGGAACCATTTTTTGCCACAGGGGCAGACCCAGGGTTCACTCCAAGAGTGCACCAACAAACCCTAGATACTGGCCCTTTTGGAAACACCTGCGAGGCATATGTAGTCTTACCTGAAGCAAATATGAGGGGGGTGTAGGACAAAGATGTCTACAACCAAGGGGAATATCAAGTGGATCGACTAGCAGAGAAATTCAGTCATTTATATATCACGTACCAAATTGTCTCTTACTTCACACAACTACCTATCATATCTAACACAGTAATGCAATAACAGTATATCAAAGGAAAAAGAACATAGCATCAATCACACACACAAGAAAAGATATATATGGTTCACCCTCTCTCTAGGGCTACATCCACATAATTGTGCTTTATAATGTATTAAGATGAAGCATACAATTCTTGTCTGCACTCTTAGCTAGCAGATCTTCTTTCTTCTCCTCTCTATCTCTCCCCTTCCTGCACACCCAACTGCAGGACTTGATCTCTGCACCCAGCTGAAGATCTTACGATACTAGAAGGCTCTCACTCTTAGCACTTCTCTCTATCACAAAAATAATCCTTCATACTAGAACAACAATGAAAAGACACAATCATAATGCCAACAACAACCCAACCCAGGTCCTCTTGAACTTTATTTATACATTACAATAGATCACTGACATCCTTAGGATGAAACCTAAGTGTCAAAACCCTGGATTCCAAAACCCTAGGTGTCTAAAACCCTAGTTCAACTTGACTTGTCACCAGCGTGTTTTTCCTTCCTTCTTGCGTGGTGCTCCAAAGCATCCAATGGTGGATTTTTAGGCTTGTTGAGTTGTCCACGATCCTTATTCCTTGTTGATCTATCATCCTCTATCTCCTCATCCAATGGCTTGCTTCCTTTTACTCTGGTTCATCTTTTCTTCTTTTTTTCTCACTTCAACCCACTGAGAGTCACTGTGTCTTCCACATAGTTTGCATTTCGCCTTTCCTGCCTTGACCTTCGCTTACTTTTGTAACCAAGGGCCAACACAGTCATTGATCCAACGAGGACATGTGTTAGTGGATGAGATCCTTCGGATAAAATCCAAACAAGGGAAGGGTTGAAGTTTGACAACTCTAGAGTTCGTAGTTCCGAAGTGATCAACACCATTGATTTAACGGGACAAGTGTATGGAGATCATCAGCTCCATGGGATTGGAGTATGGAAGGAGTTGGGTTTGAGATTTCAAAATCCTGAAGTTTGGAATTGCAAAGAGATCACATCCATTGATATCATAGAGACATATCTGGTCCGTCGATCGGGAAAGAGCATATTTGAACCACCATTTTGGAAGTATTATCAAGATCACAAGATCGATGATCTCATATCATTTCGGGGACATGAGTTGTGCGGAGTTTAAAATATTGAGGGTGGGCCGCAATCCAAACCGTGGTTTTGTTAGGAGGACACGTGGAGGCCTGAGGATAATTGGGGGCACAAAAGTGGTTTAACTCCAAACCGCTTGTGACTACGCCCATAATCGTGTGGTCATCACCCAAGTTCACATTCAAGAAAGGGATTATCTGAAAAAGGATCTATCTCTCAACACTCTAATGTTTCGTAGCAGAGTGAAAGAGAATATCATGGGTTCTATCAAAACTACACCAAGAAGCTGAAAAGGTCTGTGTCTTCATACAAAAGGAAGCCATTAAGGTTCATAGAGTCATCAGACTCAATAATCGGAGATCCTTTGACTGGGAGGTCGCGCAGCCCTATGGGGGAGTAGGGTGGTTGCATCAGGTAGTATCGGAGATGATTTTAAGTTTGTTTGCAGACAACAGACAAAAGGAGAAAGGAGACAAGTTGGTATCAAGAAAATTTGATTTCCTTTTGTAGGTGACGAAGTGCAATCATGCCACCCATGAGGCATAGAGAGAATGAAAAAATGAAAGAAGAAATGAGGTGACTCTGAATGAGACTGGATGCCATGGAAACAACACAGAGAATAGCACCAGACATTGGAGATATCAGTGAAGCTAAGAGAGAATAAGAAGAAGTGGAAAAAAATGTAGCAGAGGATGTTGTAGAGGATCGCTTAGTAAAATTTGTTTCAAAGATAGGAGCCAGAGCAAGGATAGAGGTACCAATGTATGAAGGCAATTTAGAAGTTGAAGAATTGTTAGATTGGGTACGTGCTATGGACAATTACTTCAGTTACGAAGATATCAAAGAAGACAAGATGGTGAATCATGCAATGACAAGACTGAAAGGTCATGCAGAACTATGGTGGGATGAAATGCAAGCTGAAGGTAGGAGCAATGTTAAGCAGAAAATAAAAAATTGGGATAGGATGGTAGCCAAGTTGAAATCCAAATTTATCCCAAAGGATTACCAAATCAATCTGTTCAGAATATTGCAAAACCTGAAACAGAGAAGCTTATCAGTGAAGGAGTACACTGAGGAATTTTATAGGCTGAACATCAGGGCTGGACAGAAGGAAAATGAGGATGAAAAAATAGCCAAGTATATCAATGGGCTGAGATATGAAATCCAAGAGGAGATCAGCATGATGTCGGTTAGTACAATCGGGGATGATTATCAAGCACCCTTGAAAGCTGAAGAGAAATTGGCCAGGAAATAAATCCAACAAAACAGAGGATGAAATTCCAGCAGAGGTAAGGGAACCAGCAGAGAGAAGTTCCAGAAGCCGAGGCATGAAGCTAACAAACAACATAGTCACCCAGAGAAGGGTGGAAGTTCTAGAGAAGAACAACATGGAGGAAGAAGATCTTTTTCTAGAGGAAGAGGTAGAGGAGGCATTGTTAAGTGTTATACCTATGGAAAGAAAGGGCACAAGTCTTAGGAATGTCTCGAGAGAAAGGAAGAAGGAACAGGAGGAGAAGAACACATTGTTGAAGCACAAAATCATGTACCTCACTCATTGCCACCCATTAGGATCATAAGCCATCATATTGACCTTATTCCAAGAGCTAGTTTACCAAAAAAAGAAGCTTATAGGCTGACACCTAGAGAGAATGAGGAAGTCAAAAATCAAATCCAAGAGTTGTTGGATAAATGTTTAGTCAGGGAAATCCTAATCCCATGCACAGTACCGACTGTGTTAATTCCAAAGAAGGGTGGAGGATGAAGAATGTGTATAGATTCCTGAGCCATAAACAAGATAACCATTAGGTATAGATTCCCTTTACCAAGGATGGATGATTTGATGGATTTTTCAAGTGGAGCAAGCTATTTTTCCAAGATAGACTTGAAAAGTGGATATCATCAAATAAGAATGAGAGAGTGAGATGAATGGGAAACAACATTCAATACAAATGAAGGATTGTTTGAATGGTTGGTCATGAAATTTGGGTTGAAAAATGCACCCAACACATTTATGAGATTGATGAATGAAGTATTGAAGGAATTCATAGGAAAAAATTTCATAGTATATCTGGATGACATACTAATCTTCAATAAAACAAAGAGAGAACACTTAAGACATTTTACATCAGTGATGGAAAAGTCACAGCAGGAAAAATTGTTGATAAATATGAAGAAAAGTTTTTTTATGAAGACATAACTCATATACTTGGGTTATGTGATATCTTAAAATGAATTGAATATGGATCTAGAAAAGGTAAGAGAAATCAGAGAATGGTCATCGGCAAGCAACATATTTGAGGTAAGAAGTTTTCATGGGTTAGCAATCTTTTATAGAAAGTTTATCAAAAAATTTAGTGGTATATGTGCACCCATGGTGAACACTGTGAAGAAGAAACACGAGTCTTTTAAATGGATAGAGGAAGCTAAAAAGAGTTTCAATGTGTTGAGGGAGAAGGTCAGAGAACAACCAATTATGGTCTTACTAGATTTTGGAAAAACATTTCAAGTGAGATGTGATGCAAGTGGATTAGATGTTAGAGCAGTCTTGAGTCATGATAATAGGAAATTTCCTTATTTAAGTGAGAAATTGAATGACAACAAGCATAAGTATTCCACATATGACACATAATTTTATGCAGTGATTCAAGCTTTGAAAAAGTGGAGACACTATCTAATTCCTAAGGAATTTGTCTTGTACAGTGATAACCAAGCTTTGCAATTTATTACTAGAAAATAAAAGTTGAATCGGAAACATGCAAAATGGGTAGAATTTATGCAAAATTTTACTTTTGTTATTAAACATATTGTTGGAACTACTAACAAAGTTGCAGATTCTTTGAGCAGGAGGAGTTTGATTATACAAGAATTCCAAGTGGATACCTTAGGGTTTGAACACCTCAAGGAGATGTACTAACAAGAAGCAGATTTTAAGCAAGCTTGTGAGGCATGGAAGAATCCTTTGTTAGGAGAGAGAAGTCCCTAGACTGAATATTTGATCCAGGATGGATTATTGTTCAAGGGAAGTCAATTGTGCATATCGAAATGCTCAATGAGAGACTGCATGCTGAAAGAGAAACACAGCGGAGGTTTAGTTGGACATTTTGGTCATGATAAGACATTTTCACAACTAAATAATTCGTATTATTGATTGAGCATGAGGGTAGAGGTGAAAATATTTGTTAACAAATGAAAAATTTGTCAGTATGCAAAAGGAAGACACCAGAACACTAGTTTTTATTAGCCATTACCAATTCCAGAAAGGTTGTGGGATGCAATCAATATGGATTTTGTTTTGGGATTGCCTAGAACTCAGAAAGGGACCGATTCCATATTTGTTGTGGTGGACATATTTTCAAAAATGACACATTTCATACCATTCCAAAATATAAACGATGCTACACACATAAAAAGTTTGTTTTTCAAAGAAGTAGTGAGACTACATGGGTTGCCTAGGAGCATAGTTTCAGACAAGGACACCAAATTTGTAGGACACTTTTGGAGGAATCTATATAAAAGGTTTGGGACATACTTATCCTTTAGTTTAGCATATCACCCTTAGACAGATGGATAGACTGAAGTAGTAAATAGGAGTCTGGGAAACTTGTTGAGAATTTTAGTCACTAAGCAAGGTCGACAATGGGATCAGATTATGGCGCAAGCAGAATTTGCATTCAACAATTCAGTGAACAAGAGCACAGGGAAATGTCCATTTGAAATCGTGTATGGTATATAGACAAGAGGGATTAAAGAGTTGAGAGATCTGAATCAAGATGAATTCAGAAGTGCTGGAGCAAAAGATTTTCCAACAGAAATGCAGAAACTCCATGACAAAGTCAAAGAATAGCCACAGAACAACAGCCTGAAATATAAGAGAAGAGTTTATCAAAAGAGGAGAGAAGTTCAATTTGAATTTGGAGATGAAGTTTTAGCTCATTTGAGAAAAGAGAGGCTTCCAAGGGGAATGTATAACAAGTTGAAGATGAAGAAAATAGGACCATGCAGGATTCTCAGAAAATCCACAGCCAATGCTTATGAAATTGATTTGCTAGACAATGTTGGGATATCACCGATATTCAATGTTGCAGACCTATATACTTACAAGAGAGATGAGGCAGGAGAATCAGATGATCAGAAAGAAGTTCAGTGGGAAGAACAATTGCTCACAGCAGAAAAACCTCCAATGGAGAAAAACATTGAACAGAGAGATGGAAAGAAGACTAGGAGGAAGACGTATCCTAAATACTTAGTGAAGTGGAAAGATCATCCAATGGAAGATGTAAGTTGGGTCACTGAACCTGATATTTTGAAGCATGGAAAAACACTGCAAGAAGTCATGGAGAGGAGTCCATGAAAATTTTAACCAGAGGAGTATGATGCAAGAGCATTGCCTTCAAAGTCAAAATGCAAGCATCTAGGCAAAGGAATGACATCTCAGCATGACAAATTTCACATCAAAAATTAACTCAGAATTAAATCGAGTTGTTGAGATATTTTTGAAAGAAACATTTTTAAATATGTCGTATTTGTAAAGTTGTGAAGGACTATAAGAGGTTGCAAATATAGATTGTTGACTCTTATCTGGCAATAATTGTTAGTTGTTGTAATAGGAAAAATTAGGTAACCACTAAGAGTTTGATAGGATAGGTTATAGACAAGATGACGAGAGCTCGTGGAGCCGGTCCTTAGATAGTTTGTTGTTGCATTGTAAAAATAGATAGTATAAGAAGTATGAGAAAAGAGATAGAGGTCAGAGAGATCAGTAGAACAGAGTACAGTAGAAGAAAGACTATGTAATTTGTTTTCATGAATGAATAGAATAGAGAGAATTGTCCCATATCCTTGGACTGTGTTTGTTTTATGTATGAATGAATGAATGTTATATTATGTATGTGTGTTTTAGTTCATTTTCGTTCATGTATGATTGTTTGAGAGATTGACGGTATGAGTTCGCCATGAAAATGGATGAGTTTCAATTGTTTCTCTTCTGACACTTGTATGCAAGGTGTGCATATCGAATGCAAGGAGTGCGTCTACTGAGTCTCAGATTGACTCAGAGGATTTCAGAGAGAGAAAAAAGGAAACTTAAACCAGCTGCAAGGTGTGCACAACGTCAAGGAGCGACCAAGCATCAAAGAACCAGAACAAAGGAATGTCAAATGGGAGAAAAGAATTTATTGAAAATAAATCCTTCGATCTGGGTTATTGAAATCCTGAGAATGCAAGGTCTGCATGGGAAGTCGAAATCCTTTAAGGATAAAGCTCAAAAGAGATAGCAATTTTTGTAAGTGTTGACGAGATCCAAGATTCAAAAGAAGATTAGAATATCAGGAGAGAGGAGCGACAGTGGTCGTTGGATCACTGTGCATAGGATCAACAATCGTCTGATATGTGTAAGGTGCACAAGACTTAATGCCTTGCACGCATAGCAGAGAGAACCCATCAAGGTCTAATACTTGAGCTTTCTGAAGCCCGAAGATCCAGAAACCCGAAGTAGAATCTCAGTCATTCGATCGCAGGAACATATCTAAGTCATCAGATTGTTCGAGTTAAACTTCAAATGTCGGATCGCCAGTGTGGATCTGAGCCGTCAGATACCATGAGTCTGAGAGGAGGGAATTTTGAAACTTGAAACACCTGAAGCATGGAGAACAGAAGGGCCAGAGATAATCTAGACCGTTATATCCAGAAGAGTATGTGTCGAAAGGTCGAGAGATCCAGAGGAAGGCGAAGGCTGAAGTGTTGAAACAGTCGAAGCCTAAAGAGATGAAGAGTCGAGAGTCTTCAATATATAAGTGGATACTTGTTAATAGATCGTGAGCTCTGGGTAAGTTGTTGTGGATTTTTGGTTGAGAACTGAGACTGCCGAACCCCGAAGACCCAAAGTGATTTAGAGTCGTATGATCTAGGAGAGATGTGGAATAGATCCATGCACTCTAGGTAAAGTCCTGAAGTAATCCTCAGTCATTAGATCATGAGGACACACGGCAGAAATCTGCATACTTCACGGGGAAAGAAAATTTGAGATTTGAAAATTCTAAATTCCAGAGATGCAAAGGGATCACAGTCGTTGATCCAACGAGGACACGCATTAGTGGATTACAACCTTCGGATAAAATCCAAACAAGGGAAGGGTTGAAGTTTGAGAACTTCGGAGTCTGGATTTCTGAAGTGATCAACACCGTTGATTGAATGAGACTGGTGTTCGCAGATCGTCAGCTCAGGGGGATTAGAGTACGGAAGGAGTTGGGCTTGAGATTTCAAAATCCTGAAGTCCATAATTGTGAAGAGATCACATCTGTTGATATCGGAGAGACAGATATGGTATGTTGATCGAGAAAGAGAATATATGAACCGCCAGTTTGGAAGTATCGTCAAGATGGCAAGATCGACGATCCCGTAGCATTGCGGGGACATGAGTTGCATGAAGTTTAAAATATTGAGGGCGGGTTGCAATCAAAAACGTGGTTTCGTTAGGAGTACACTAGAGGCCTGAGGATAATTGCGGGCCCAAAAGTAGTTTAACTCCAAACCACTTGTGACTACGCCCGCAATCGTGTGGTCATCACCCAAGGTCACATTCAAGAGAGGGCTTATCTAAAAAAGAGCTATCTCTCAATGATCTAAGGTTTCGCAGCAGAGCGAAAGAGAAGGTTGTGGGTTCTATCGGACCTGCACCAAGAAGTCGAAAGGGCCTATTTCTTGATACAGAAGGAAGCCATTAAGGTTTCAGAGAGTCATTAGACTCAAGAATCAGAGATCCTTTGACCGGGAGGTCGCGCAGCCCTACGGGGGAGTAGGGGGGCTACATCACCCCTGCTCACTCTACTCAACAACCCATGAAGCCCTCATTTCATCTCCTCCATCCTTCGATCCCTTTCTACACCAGCACCTGCGGTTCATCAACAACCCCACATAGATTAATGGTTGTAGCTCGTAGTGCCCATTGTTATCCTTCATTGTTTGCAACCCTATGCGGCTCCCCCTAACTTCACCCATTGATTACCTCTCTTAGCTACTTTCTCATGTGCAGACATTCTCCCATGCATCCGTGTTTGCCTCTATTGTCACACGCCTAACACTTCACATGAGTCGGCAATTATCTCTTTAACAACTCCATGATTGGCCCATATTCCACATATGATCAACAGACTTCAGTTCATGCTGCAACTCCACATCCTATCAATGGCTCTTTTGTCGATCGCCCACCTTCACTACTCATCTTGGCTTTCTTCCTCAGTTGATCCTATGATTTTATTTGTCATTGACTATCAATACCACCTGCACACGGACCCTGCATTCCCATCTTGAACTTCACACTATAATATCTGTCGACTATCACTCCCACCCTATCCTCTGCAGGGCCACTCTTCTCTGCTAAAACTTCATTTGTCCACACCCACCTTCGCTCACGAGATGTTGTCTCTCCATGATATATCCTTGTGTTCCCAGGTCTATCGCATGTCAGTAGTTGTTCTGCCCACATGTGCAGTACCCATGTCGGTTCTGTTGTGACTCACTTAACACACCCACGTGAGATCCCTTAAGCCCAGATCCTCTCTTCATCGTCAATCCTCAGTTCATCCCACAATCTTTTTCACATATGCACAATTATACAATACATGGTTATCTCATCCAATCCACGTCTCAACACGATCTATCTCACATCTGTGGCCTTTATGCCATCTGTACGATGTACAACTACTTCCTTTTAATTTCTCTCTTTTTTCTAATTTATTTTATTAACCCCTCAACTTCAATCTATATAAAAAAAAATCCCACATACCTGTAAATGTGTTGCAAATTTCGTCCTATGTAATATAGAGTCTCGTCTATGACACCATGTCAGTTTTTCACAACCCAACTCACTCTTCACACTTAGCTTAAATAAAATCACTTTATTAACTAGATGCACAACTAGGTTCCTAATCAATTACAGCGAAAACATACAAACAAAAAACATTCGCATTGCACAATAGATTTTGAGTAAACACTCCTGGAAAAAACCTTGAAGGGAAACCAGATCTCAGTTTGATTATAAAATTTGGGCTCCCATCTTGGGATAATAGCCCATCAAAAGAACAAAATTCAGCAATAGCCTATCCCACCTAGTTGTTATCTCCCTTGTTTCCCCTGAACTCTTCTCATTTTGTGTGACACAAGAACATGAGCAAAGAATCCCTCTTTCCTCATATGTGGTCTCTGTGAGTCTCATCCTCTCACCTAGGCTACCTTTAATTACATTGAGTTTACCCTAAGTCCTAAACCCTAGATCTCCTCTAAAGTGATCAACTACTGAGGTATAATCTAGCGTTCACATTAAATCTAATGGCTAGGACTTAATCAACTCACTTAAGTTACTAATGCCAACTTAGGCATTTAACTTAATTAATCTCACATTAATTAAAAATTACATTCACTTAATAATCACTTTATCAAGTGAATTTCCTAAGGTTTTGAGGGGCATTATGGATGACTTCCACATTCTAGAGACTCAGCCAATGTGGAAGTACCTGTCTGATTCTAAATACATCAATAGTGACCTTCGAAACCTTGTGAACGAATTTGGGATAACGATATTCTTCCAAGTCAATTAGGGTTTGTGTCCCAAAAGCACTAGAATGAGATTTAATAATTAACCTTCATATGTTCTATGAAAATATATCGTAACCCTAATTTTTGCCTAGACCTATTTATGATTTTTTACTACCATGTCTAGTTTTTTGGGCCAATAATTTCTCAAATGATCAGTGAAATACATGTATTCAATATAATGTAATTTTCTTTTCTCTTCGGATTAAAAAAATTACGTTTTTTTTTTAGAAAAAAATATTAATTATACCTAGACTATTTAGTTGCAAACAAAATTTAAAAATAAATAATGGACTCACTAATACTAGGTAGGAAAGAAACCCCTTTTTCCAAAAGCAAGAGACAAAACTTTACCTTTTGAAATAAACAATGGGTGGTTTGTAAGGGAACATATTTCCACTCCTACCAAATGCCTCTAGGTGTATTAAGTTTTTAGAAATGATTCACCCTAAATAATATCTATAAGAAAGTAAAGATACCATATAGTTATCACTAAGACTATAAAAATGAGGTCATAGAGCACTCAAGTTTCAAAGCTAAGTACTTGAAAAAAATTACATTTTGTTGTACCTAAATTATTAATTGTACCTTGGCACATTCCTAGCTCTATATCGGTATATTTTTTTTTATCACAAAAAGTAAAGGTTTCCGGAACCTGACTTTCGATAACTTTTGTATAAACTAGTATGGGCGATGCTTTTCTTCTAGCATCACTTCACTATTTTTTGGTTTGTTGGGCCAATCGTTTCTCAAATGATCAGTGAAATACATGGTTACATGTATTCTATAGAATCTAATTTTCTTTTCTCTTTGGATGAAATAAAAGTTACGTTTTTTTTCTGTTTCTTTTT
>ML828218.1:43671-99639 GCA_009831015.1 Picea engelmannii
AAAAAAAAAAAAGGATAAAATTATTCTAGCCAACGTTATACAAGGAAAGGTTTTAAGAGTTAAAGGAATTCCTTACTATGGCACCAATGTGAGTGTTTCTAGATTTTGATAAGGACTTCATGGTGTGCATCGATGCTAGCATATAAGGTATTGGGGGAGTATTAATACAGAAGGGTAGAGTAGTTAGTTATGAGTCCAATAAGTTAAAAAATTATGAGAAGAGTTATTTAATCAATGGCTTACAACTCTTAGCTATAGTGCATGCTTTAAAAGCATTGTGCCACTATCTAATTGTATAAAAATTTGAGTTGTGTTCCAATAATGAGAGTTTGAGATACTTGCAAAGACTATTGTAGTTGAATGGTAGGAAGTGGTGATGGGTAGAATTTATTAGTAATTATGATTATGAAATATTACACAATAAGGGGAAATAGAACATGATAGTAGATGCCTTGAGTTGAAGAAGACATTTATGTGCAATTTCTCAAGATTAGTTAGACTTAATAACAGTAATTTGAATGCATTCTATAGATGAAAATTTATATTAGGAGGTATTTATGGCATTACCAATAAGGGAAATTTGGAGCCAAAAGGAGACTAGGAAGTATCATTACCACCTAGTGGAGGACGAGGCTTTTATTTGTAGGAATTGACTATATTGAAATAAAATATTTTTGAAATTTAAATTTGCTGGAAATTTATTTCCTTTTTTAGTAAATTCAAATTTGGAAAAAATTTGCCATTTATGGCAATTTCGAATTTGATATTTGTAATTAAGTATTATGAGTTTGGGCAGAGATCTGTTTGGACTCAACTAACTATTTGACTATGACAGTTGTATAACAACAGAATATTTATATTAATTGCAGGAGGACAAATGGAACAACCATGTTAAAATCAGTTGACCATGACTCCATGAGTGGGGAACATGTTGGAACTGCCTCTGGGCTGATTATTACAAGTGGAAAATCAAATATTTGGCCATTGGCAGCCCCTAAAAATCAGGGATTTAGAAAGCTGTGAAAATCCCCAAAGGAGGGAAAAGACCTGGGAAAAAATTGTTAAATAGCATATGCGAGGAGGCGGGACGCTGCCAAGTATGCTTGGAAAGGATTGCGAGTCCTCTTGCTATTATGAGCACTGTCGAGTAAGTGTGAGGCAATGGGATAACTACTGAAAAATTGCGAATTTTGCTGAGGAGTCTCCAAGTTCGCCCTCGTGGATTCATGGTTAGGATAGGGAGTGAATCGGGCAAGTGGTTTTGGCTTCCCTGTTCTATGGTTGGGAGGAACGTGGTTGTTCCCTTTGTCTTTCACGGAAACTGTTCCAAATATGTAAACTTTTCCTTCTCTGTGTGAATGATCATATCTATTTGTTGTAATGTAACTGTGTGAATGATTATTTCTATTTGTTGTAATGTATCTAACTATACTAAGTTGAGATGGCCTCCATAGACGATATTTGTTCATTGTATGATGTTTTATAATCAAGCAATTAAATTCGGGGATCACCCCTCCTGAATTAAAAACCCGAGACAGAGTTAGTCCTGTGCAAGTGAATTGATAGTATAAATTTGTCTATAGGCAAGGGTTATTAATTTGTAATCGCAATATGAGACAGATCTAGATTGAGTAGGTTTATACTTATAGACTCATGTATTTATATGCATATATTATTCTGGAAGCAAAAGATAGAATCAGAACTTTACTCGGACCTTTATCTCCAATCTAAATAATCACTATGGCAGAATTGAACCATTTGGGTAATAATTAGAAGGAATGTTGAAATGGGATAAAATGATTTAGTATTATAGATCTAGCTTATGTCGATCCAATTTTCTAGCGTTGAAAACAGGGCCTGTCTTTAAGGCAATAACCTTGGTATTTGAGATTTTAAGGCATAACGAAAACTAAATGACCCTTTTAAATTGAGCAACTGAATGTTGTGAAAAATAGAGGTCAATTGGGTTTTCGGCGATTACAAACATCGAACTCAAAAAAAGTTTTCATGTGCCAAGTTACATTAATGATCGGGGTTTCGGGGTTCGGGATGTCAGGGTTACGAACACCTGACATTCAATAAATTGAAACACGAAAATCTGAATTGCGAAATGTGAAGGGACTGTGGGCCCCACATTTCGGGATTTCGGGGTTCAGGACGTCGGGGTTTACAAACACCTATCATTCAAACAAGATGATACGTGAAATGTAGAATTGTGAAATGCGAAGGGACTGTGGGCCCTACATTTTAGGTGTCAAATTTCGGGGTTTAGTAAAACAAAGGAACTTCGTGATTCTGTAACAGTGAGTCCCAAATGCCAAAATGTCCACTTTGTGTTTAACCCTCTTTTAAAAATATGCTCGGTCTTTGCTTGAATGATTCGTGCATCTGATTTTATACCTCTAATTGTGCTAAGACAAAATAATTTCCATGGATGACATCTATGCGTTGAGAGAAGATATAATCAAAGACTAAATCCAGGAAATGGTTCCTCCTGAATCCAAATGCTAGACCAAAACTATCCACATATGAACTTAAAGAACAAATCCATCTACAGGAGCAGGTTTTAACTCTAAAATCATATTTCGAGGGTAGGATTGTCTATGTAAAGATGAGCTCGAAAGATACCAAACTATTTATAGGCACCGGTTTACTTCTGTAATTGAAGTTCTAGCAAACCTATCTTTGAGTAATTGAATTTGGAAGAGGCCTCTACACATAGTACTTATAGATTTAAATATATATATATATATATATATATATATATATATATATATACAGAAGGTATACAGATACTAGTGCAGTTAGTACTGCATACAGACCATTTCAATAGATGAAGTAGAAAGACCCATGAAAAAACCTATCGTCATAATATTCAATAAATGACTGTGGGCCGAGTATTTTCGGGTTTTGCGATTTGGGACTTCACAACTCTGGTTGCAATGTTTCTAAGCCTTTCGATTTCCTGGGTCCTGAAATGCCGAAAAGGGCTCAGTGGGTTTGACTCTTCCTGTAGCCTCCGCCCATGCGACCACGCCTTGTGACCTGGGCTATCTCCTTGGAGCGCGTCGCGATTTCGGGGTTTGTAAGGTTGCGATGTAACTCCAACCTTTCCTCCTTCTAATCCCCGAAGTCCGATATTTTCCCCTCCATTTTCCCCGAAGACGAAATGCCAGAAATTTTTCCCTTCGAGAGATCAACGGTCCCGATTCTTTCAGGATTTTTTTAGTGAACCAGGAGTTCATGATGTAGCATCTACAAACCTCCTTGCTGCTCAAAAACCCAAACTTCGAATCAGTAAATTTCAAAGCATGAGATCAACATCTCATGCTGCTTCTCATCCAACGGTCGCTACTCCTCCTAAGCTTCTGAACACTAAGGGCGATCAGTCTTCACTTTCGCACAGATCTATGAGATCCAACAGTCCATGGGATTTTGGTACCTTTCCCCGAGGAAATTTCACCATGCGTTCTTCTAAGGATATCTGGCCAAAATGATTTGGCGTTCTACCACCGAATCTTGACTCTGCGAGACGATCTTCGATCCCTGCCTCCCTTTAAGTACTTCAAAGGTGCTATCCCTTCTGAGCTTTATCTCTCTGATTATTAAGGGTTCCTTCAACCTAAGTTTAGACATCCCCTTTATACATTTGAGTATGCTAGTGTGGTTTGAGAATTTAGGAAAGTAATAGAGTCATGGAAGGAATTTACCCACAAAATCTTTTCTTTTCGAATAGATTAGAATGGTGTAATAATATCCTTATGGACAGAGATGAATCGTTCCTTCTCTTAAATTCTAAACTTAAACGAAAATTGATTTATGTCATAGAAAAATAAAAAAAAATTATGGTAAATTTGAGGTCCATTACATGTATGTTCATGTTAAACTTATGCTTATACTGAGAGGGGGGGTGAATAAATATAAGATATTTTTTACATTAAATGAACATTCATCAATCATTCACTAACTTTAAAACAGTAAATGCATGTAAACTCAAATCAGAGTACATAGAGTTTAATTTGGAAACCCTTGTGGGATAAAACCACAAAAACTTATCTTTATAAATGTTTGTAGCCACCAACCCACTGTTACAAATCTTGTAGGCACCAACCTACTAGAGACACCAATATATATAGCTGAGCACCAACTCAACAATATATTGTGTAGGCACCAACATATTGGAGACACCAATCTCCTCAACTAAGCACCAACTTAGTAAGACATGTATCATTACCAATCTAATATCTTCATACACAGAGTAATTTTGACTTCACCTCCATGCTTCATACCTCATGCATTTCATAGTATCATCATACCCTTAGCTTTCATGCTCCAACACCTCTCCTTGCTTCATACCCCATACATACTTCAAACCCTAGTCATTTAGCCTTCATGCCCTAGCAAACCTCATAGCATCATTCCTAGAATATAATTCCAAACTACAACATCACAACATCAAAACAAATCACTTTGCAGCATTATAGACCTGAGTCCTTCGTAGTGCACCCTTAAAACTCCAATAAAACTCCTCTTGCACACCTTTCAGACCCCAAGAATATTCCCTAACTTGTCTTGCGCACCTCAGATCTCTTTTGTGCACTTGAACTTGATCTTCTTGCTTGGATACTATTCAAATGTACACATCTATCCTATATTTATAGTGTTTCTATGTTCACTTATGGGACCAACTTATAAAACTGGTTGGCCCAACCTATACTTTTTTGCTGGGATGACCTGATAGAATCTTTCATATCTCCTCATTCCTATGAAGTTGGAGGGAGTTCCACATATCTCTGGAAAGGTCTTGGAATAAAAATTTCAACCATATATCCTATGCTCCCATTTGATCTAGGTATTTAGAGTAAAATTCCTTCAAATATAGGGTATCCAAATTGAGCATCAAAAATCTAAAAACAATATTTCCAATAATCTCCATCTTGCAATATTTATATTAGACATCTATAGTTTCCCCCTGTCTTTAACATCAATGAAAAAAATAGGGGAAAATAATCTCTTGTCTAATCAAGACAAGTCATGAAAACCAAGGCCCTACAAGAAGGGTTTCCCTAAGGGAAAATCTTTCACCAATAAGATCAACAATAACCTGAATATAATGTTTAAAACACTTGCTAAGGAACCAAAAGAAAAAACAAATCAATGGATTAAGTACTTACCCAAGTTAACAAGAGAATAATGTGTTGGACATTGGGTTCATTACTTCCCCGGAGTTTCACTACATGGGTTAACCCCCTCTCATGGATCCTAACTCTAGATATTGTGTCAGAGACTAACACCTGCGGGATTTGGTCTAACAAAAATCATAGTCCAACAAATGGTTTCACAGTGACATGTCTCGAGTTCGAAACTCACCCAACATCGACTAGGGAGTATATTGTTGGACATTGGGTTAAACACTTCCCATGAGTTTTACGACATGGGTTAACCCCCTCTTGTGGATCCTAACTACCACGATTGTGGAAGACACTAACGCCTACAGCTTTTGGTCTAACAAAAATCGTAGTCCAACAGAATGAAGGAACAAAGCCTAGAACATATCCTCTCCAAGTAGTTAAGTAACCCCTCAAATGGACCGATCTTGTTATCTTTGTAGAAGACTTTAACATTCACAACAATATCTTTGATGAACCAACAAAAATAACCAAGAAAGAGAAAGCTCCAAAAATTGACACCAAAAACTCCAAGAAATATCTTATTTTGAAAGGCTTGTAAAAATGATCTCCAACATTTCACAATGATTTGGAATGAGAGGGGAGCATTTATTTACAGAGGAGGCTTCTACATCCTTCTCATTCTTTATTAACTAGTTTTCCATAAAATTATCCTAAGAGACTAAGAAAAGAGACTTGTCATCCACACAAAGAAGGAGACTAAGTCAATACAAAGTCAAATGATGCCACATGAATATAAAACTTTCATGCAAAAGAAACATCCCACAAAAAATGGGGTCAATTTTCTCTCCAAGCACAACATTCCACAAAAACAAGGTAAGGTAACCTCCCACACAAGTAGAGCTCCAACGTTCCTCTCCTCCAAGTGGAATGACCTCACGAAAATGTGAATAATGACCTCAAAAGAGGACAAACTCCACAAAATGTTCTCAAGGAATGATCAAATAATGTTCATAAATCCCTTAAATATGTCTCCAAATCATGACCATGTCCATATCTATGGTCAAGGAACCTCCTTGAAGCATGGAAGTGACCCTCCAAGTCCAAAACTGGGTCATAAAACCCCCAACAACTAGTATGACGTCCAAAAGAGTGGGGCAACTCTCAAATAATGTGAAATACATTTCCAAAGTGATGAAAGAAGGAGGGTTCTCATGAATCTCCAATGTGTCATGAGTAGAGGATTTACATGTGTGCAAAAGTAGCCCAAATGTTCCTTGGAGGATGTGACCAATGCCTCAGAATATGTGCACTACCTCGAGAACTATGACATTGCCTTAGGAGAAGGTTATATGTTTATATGTTTATATGTTTGAGGATTGGATCTTGATGATTATTTGAGGTATGGTCATGTAAGGTTGAGTATATACCCTCGATCGTAGAGTACTATTGTAGTAAACGATTTGAGGTAGATTTGTTGAAGTACATTGCTGATACATGTCTATTTTTCTTGGCACATATTGTAGTACATTGTAGGAGGCAATTGTTAGTGGTTTTGGCACGTGATTGATACACACTTGAGGCTACATAACAATGAGGTTTTGGCACATGGTTAGATATGAGGGTTTATTGTATTTAGCTTATGGATAATGTGATGTATTATTAGAGGATGTTTGTCAGTTATATTGGCATATGTCTTTGGTATACAGTTGAGGTACATATTCGGTATATGTTGAGACATATAGTTGATTAGTTGGCACGTGCATGAGGTATTGTGATGTGCATAATTGATGCACTTGTGATGGTACATGTTGTGTTAGTGATTGATGTACATAATTGATATCAGATCTGGTTGGTTGATGAGATTACAATGCAGGTTGTGATAGGTTGTTGGTAAAGGTTGGTTTGATAGGTTTAATAGTGACAGGTTGTGATAGTGATAGTGACATGTTGTCTACATTTGGGATTTATATTTCATGGTGATAAGACAAGGAAAGGAAATGGGGTTGTAGCCTCCTTCTAGTTGGAGCCAGAGAATCAAAGATTTGGATATTCCTTCAAGTTGGAACCTAAGAATTAAGTGGTTGTATCCACCTTCCACTTGTAGTCAAAGAACATAGGGGGTTGTAGCCTCCTTCGGGTTGGATCCAATGAATTGGGGAGTTCGTGCTTCCCTCAGGTTGGAGGCTGAAAAAACAGGGGGTTGGAGCCTCCTTCTAGTTGGAGCCAAAGAATTGGAAGTTAGTGCTTCCTTGAATGTAATTATTTGACATATAAGAAAAACATTATGTGGTTTTCACCCGCATTGGGGTTCCACGTAAATATTGGTGTAGTGTGTATTGTGTCGATGTGTCTATTGTTGTTTATTATGCATTGATGGATGTTAATGTTTATGATGAAATAATATATTGATGATGAGTTGATGAACATTGTTGAATAATTTAAAGGAATATAAATTGTGTTTAAAAGTGGTATAAATTGTTCATTACTGATTCACCCCCCTCCCCTCTTAGTAATCCAACAACAATTGTTTTTGTTTATGGATATAATATACTCGAGGCTAGTTAAGTTGCAAAACTAAGTGCATGTAAGTATAATGATTGCACAAGAACAATGATCGAGAATCAATTTGTCTTAGGTCAAATGTCATGAGCATCATGAAATATTATTATATAAACCACTGTAGAGTCACCTTGAGGAAGTACTTCAACTCAATATGGATGAGCAAGTCTAGGTGACTGTTAGTTTTTCTCCAACTCAGCACTCGACACTTAGCTAAAATAAAATCACTTTATTAACTAGATGCACAATTAGGTTCCTAACCAATTAACATAATCATAAAAATAGAAACCAATCACACTGCATAATATATTTCGGGTAAACACCCATGCAAAAAATCTCGAAGAGAAAACCATATCTCATTTTGATTATAAATTTTGGGCTCTCATCCTAGGATAATGGCCCATTAGAGGAATACAAAGAAGCAATAGTGTGGCCCACCTGGATGTTATCTCCTTTGTTTCCCCTTAGCACATTTCCTCAACCCTTTCAACTCACACTTCGATGAACACTCTTCACCCACTCAATGATATCTCCTCATTTTGTGTGTGACATAAGAACATGAGAAAAGAGTGTTCACAAGAATATGAGCAAAGAATTTGTCTTTGCTCCTATGTGCTCTCTATGTGTCTCATCCTCTCACTTAGGCTACATTGTATTATATTGAGTTAACCCTAAGTCAAAAACCCTAGATCTCCTCTAAAGTGATCAACGACTGAGATCTAATCTCACGTTCACTTTAGATCTATGTTCTAGGACTTGATCAACTCACTTAAGTTAATAATGACAAAACTTAGGCATTTAACTTAATTAATCTCACATTAATTAAAAATTACGTTCACTTAATAATCACTTTATCAAGTGGATTTCCTAAGGTTCTGAGAGGCATTACAGACGAGGTCCATAAGCTAAACACCAATCCAATGTGGAAGTATATGTCTTATGATAAATACATCAACACTCCCTCTTAGCAAGGAAGGTACTTCTACCACCTTGAGGTGGCTCTATCTTCACTACTAGATATGCCACCTAATTGATTTCTCTCTTTGACAAGAAAGTTATTCCAGCCATCTCGCTTGGACTCATTTGTGAATACTTCCATTTGATCATGCTCCTAGAATCCTCCTACTCCTGAGATTCTTGCATGATCATCTCGTACCATCACCTATTCTCGACAGATTTGGAAGGTTGATCCTGCCCTCCTAAACCTAAAGGTTGAATCCCTCTTAGTTTCTCAACCTTCAAATCTACCTAATCATTGTCCTCTGTCACTTTGTTGCTTACCAATTCTCACAAGCCACTCAACACAATTTTGCAGCTACCTGAATCCCTACCTAGGACCCGCTACCCATTTCATGGATTCGTTGTGTGCTCCCCGAAACCCTACCTGAGGCTCCTGAGTTTCCCAACAGTTCTACCTGATGCCTAGGGATTATTCCCACTACCGAGGGAACCTATCCACTTCCCAGTGTTTCTCAGCCCCTCTGGCCCCTATTGTTGACTTGGTTGTCCTCAATGGCAACTTGCGTTATGTTGGTGATTGTCCTGCCCGCTCGACGATTGTTGCTCCTCTTCCCATGACATGCCCCTTCTTACTCTACTAAACAACCCATGAAGCCCTCACTTGAGCTCCTACGTCCTTCGATCCCTTTCTACACCAGCACCTTCAGTTCTTCAACAACCCCACATAGATTAATGGTTGTAGCTTATAGTCTCGGCTCTAACACCATGTTATTTTTTATCCAACCCAACTCTTGACACTTATCTTAAATAAAATAACTTTATTAACTAGATGCACAGCTAGGTTCCTAACCAATTACGGTGAAAACATACAAACAAAAAACAATCGCATTGCACAATATATTTTGGGTAAACACCCCTAGAAAAAATCGCGAAGGGAAACTAGATCTTAGTTTGATTATAAATTTTGGGCTCCCATCTTGGGATAGTGGCCCATTAGAGGAATAAAATGCAGCAATAGCCTATCCCACCTAGTTATTATCTCCCTTGTTTCCCCTCAACTCTCCTCATTTTGTGTGACACAAGCACATGAGCAAAGAATCCCTCTTTTCTCATATGTGGTCTTTGTGACTCTCATCCTCTCACCTAGGCTTCCTTTAATTACATTGAGTTTACCCTAAGTCCAAAACCCTAGATCTCCTCTAAAGTGATCAACGAGTGAGGTATAATCTTACGTTCATGTTAAATCTAATGGCTAGGACTTAATCAACTCACTTAAGTTACTAATTCCAACTTAGGTATTTAACTTAATTAATCTCACATTAATTAAAAAGTACATTCACTTAATAATCACTTTATCAAGTGAATTTCCTAAGGTTTTTAGGGGCATTACGGACGAGTTCCACATTCTAGAGACCCAACCAATGTGGAATATACCTCTCAATTCTAAATACATCAATAATTATCTTAGAAACCTTGTGAATGAATTTGGGATAATGTTATTCTTCGAAGTCAATTAGGGTTTGTGTCTCAAAGGCACTAGAATGAGATTTAATAATTAACCTTCATATGTCCTATGAAAATTTACCCTAACCCTAACTTTTTCYKAGACCTATTTATGATTTYTGAAATGATBAGTGAAATACATGGTTACATGTATTCAATAAAATGTAATTTTCTTTTCTCTTTGGATGAAATAAAAGTTAYTTTTTTTYTTAGGAAAAAAAAATTKYARACAAAATTTAAAAATAAATATTGGATTCACTAATACTACTTAGGAAAGAAACCCATTTTTCCAAAAGCAAGAGACRAAACTTGAAACTTGACCTTTTGAAATAACCAACGGGTGGTTCGTAAGGGAACATATTTCCACTCCTACCAAATGCCTCTAGGTGTATTAAGTTGTTAGAAATGATTCACCCTAAATAGTATCTATAAGAAAGCCAAGATACCATATAGTTATCGCTAAGATTATAACAATGAGGTCATATGCTTCCAAGTATCATCTAACCTTAATCCCATATGTGAGACTATAAAAAAATCATTTCTTTTATTTTTTTTATTATTCTTTCTTTTATTTTCTTCTTTTTTATTTATTGTTATAAATAGATATAGAATAGAAAATATTATCTTACTATATATTTTGGTTTGATTATTTTCAGTGAGTGTATATTATGTTCATTTAAACATAATTGCGTCGAGAGGTGCTCTACAATCCAATATGGGGGAGATGTTGTCACTACACAAGGTTACGTTAAAAAAAATATAAGTTGTCTCAATTACACTTTGAATAAAGATCTTTTTTGACCTTGGATCTATTAAGTGTCGAGAGGGATCAAATTTTTCAATGTGCAAACTTCTTCTATGAGTCATCTTAATCTCTATCAAAACTTCAAGCATAAACCAATTAAAGCCTCAAGCATAAACCTCTATGTGTTTAATAAAATCTAGGTTGTTATGGATATTTGTCAAAACCCCAAGCATAAACCTCTATGTATTTAATAAAATATAGTCTACAATAGATATTTGTCAACATATCTAGATGCATAAAGATTTTTTGTCCACGATTCACCTCTCTTCCAAAATCACAGTTCACCTCAATAGAAGAACCAAACTTTGTAAATGTTACATACTATCAAATTATTAGAAAACTATCATTATTCTTATCAAAAACAAAAACAAAATGTGTGTCAAAATTTTTCGCAAATGCGGCTCAACAAAATATTGTAAATTGAATTGATGGAGCTCAAAAAGTGGTGGAGTATCAAGTTAGAAACATAATCTAAGAGAACCCTAATTTCCAATGTTTCCCCAAAGAAACAAAATTAACGAGGACTAGAGCTTATTACATGTTGATAATATCACTTTGAGATTCTGTTAGACATGAAGGTTATTCTTTGAAGGACAGAAAACAAAGCTTAGCCTGCACACCTTCTCCATGAGGGTTAATGATAAAGTTAGATTTCCTTTGTTGAGTTGGTATTGAGTCATCGTGGTTGAAGTAGAAGGCACCCATTTTGATTTTCGTGTTCATTTGTTTGACCATAAAAGGGTTACTCATGTCGTTGTTCATATAGTGCCTCTACATGCATATAGGAAACCAAGTTGGGCCTTCTTCCATCATCGCGGCCTCTACCTGATAATTATTAACTACAACATTTTTAGATATGATTGATTGCAAGTCTCCCAAAAAATAATATTGTTGATCATGATGAATCATCATGTTGTTTCTATTAGAGATTGAAGATGGCATCTCAGATTGCTTGGTATCCATCCCAAATACCATCTTCAATCTCTAATCACAACAACATCATGATTCGTCATGATCAACAATATTCTTTTTTGGGAGACCTTCAATTAATCATATCCGAAAACTTTGCAATTAATAATTAACCAGTGGAGGTCCAACTTGGTTACCTATGTGCATGCAGAGGGGTTATATAAGCAAATACATGAGTAACCCTTCTACGATCAAACAAATGACATGGAAATGGGTTCCTTCCACTTCAATCAAGCGGCTCGAAATCAACTCACCGGAGGCAGTCTAACTTTATCATTAACCCTCATGGAGAAGGTGTGCATGCTAAGCTCTAGTTTCTGTCTTTTCAAGAAGTACATAATTAACCCTCATGGAGAAGGTGTGCATGCTATGCTCTAGTTTTTCTCCTTTCAAGAAATACATAACCTTCGTCTTTGATAGAGTTTTCAAAGTGATATCACCCAATTTTGTTTCTTTGGGGCAAGAATAGAAATTAAGGTTATAATCCACTTTTTGAGCTCTCTCAATTGCAAGTTAGTGCTTCCTTGAATGTAATTCTTTGACATATAAGAAAAACATTATGTGGTTTTCTCCCGCATTGGGTTTCCACCTAAATATTGGTGTACTGTGTATTGTGTGGATGTGTCTATTGTTGTTTATTATGCATTGTGGATGTGTCTATTGTTTGTTTAACTTTGTTGAATAAGTTAAAGGAATATAAATTGTTGTTAAAAGTGGTATAAATTATTCATTACTGATTCACCACCCCTCTGAGTAATCCAACAACAATTGTTTTTTGTTTATGTATATAATATACTCGAGGCTAGTTAAGTTGCAAAACCAAGTGCATGTAAGTATAATGATTGCACCAGAACAATGCTTAAGACTCACTTTGGCTTAGGTCAAATGTCATGAGCATCATGAAATATTATTATATAAATCATTGTAGAGTCAACTTGAGGAAGTACTTAGACTCAATGTGGATGAGAAAGTCTAGGGGACTGTTAGTTTTTCTCCAACTCATCACTCGACACTTAGCTAAAATAAAATCACTTTCTTAACTAGATGCACAATTAGGTTCCTAACCAATTAACATAATCATAAAAATAGAAACCAATCACAGTGCATAATATATTTCGAGTAAACACCCATGCAAAAAATATCGAAGAGAAAACCATATCTCAGTTTGATTATAAATCTTAGGCTCTCATTCTAGGATAATGGCCCATTAGAGTAATACAATGCAGCAATAGATTGTCCCACCTAGATGTTATCTCCTTTGTTTCCCTTTAGCACATTTCATCAACCCTACCCACTCACACTTGGATGAACTCTCTTCACCCACTCAATGAGATCTCCTCATTCTATGTGTGACACAAGAACATGAGCAAATAGTGTTCACAAGCATATGAGCAAGGAATTTTTCTTTGCTCCTATGTGCTCTCTATGTGTCTCATCCTCTCACTTAGGCTCTCTTTTATTACATTGAGTTAACCCTAAGTCCAAAACCTTAGATCTCCTCTAAAATGATCAACCATTGAGATCTAATCTCACCTTCACTTTAGATCTAAGGTCTAGGACTTGATCAACTCACTTAACTTAATAATGAAAAAACTTAGGCATTTAACTTAATTAATCTCACATTAATTAAAAATTACATTCACTTAATAATCACTTTATCAAATGGATTTCTTAAGGTTATGGAAGGCATTACAGACAAGGTCCATAAGCTAAACACCAAGACAATGTGGAAGTACATGTCTTATACTAAATACATCAACACTCCCTCTTAGCAAGAAAGGTACTTCTACCACTTTGAGGTGGCTCTATCTTCGCTATATATAGGTCACCTAATTCACAGCTCTCTTTGACACTAAAGTTATTCCAACCATCTAGCTTAGACCCATTTGCTAATACTTCCCTTTGATCATGCTCTTAGAATCCTCCTACTCCTAAGCATCTTTCATGGCCATCTCATACCATGACTTCTTTGGAATGGAGGTTGAATCCCTCTTAGTTTCTCAGCCTTCAAAGCTACATAATCGTTGTCCTTTGTCACTTTGTTGCTTTCCAATGCTCACAAGCCACTCAACACAATTTTTCAGTTACCTGGATCCTTAGTTTCTCAACCTTCAAAGCTACATAATCGTTGTCCTTTGTCACTTTGTTGCTTTCCAATGCTCACAAGCCACTCAACACAATTTTTCAGTTACCTGGATCCCTACCCAGGACCCGCTGCCCATTGCATGCATTTGTTACGTGCTCCCCGAAACCCTACCTGAGGCTGCTCAGTTGTCTCATCCTGCTTCCCGACAGTTCTACCCCCTTGCCTGGGGCTTATTCCCGCTACCTAGGGAACATACCCACTTCCCAGGGTTTCCGAGCCCCTGTGGCCCCCGCTGCTGACTTGGTTGTCCTCAATGGAAACTTGAGTTATGTTGGTGATTGTCCCGCCCTCCCGACGGTTGTTGCTCCTCTTCCCGTGACATGCCCCTGCTCACTCTACTCAGCAACCCATGAAGCCCTCACTTCAGTCCCTACGTCTTTCGATCCCTTTCTACACCAGAACCTGCGGTTCTTCAAAAACCCCACACAGATTAATGGTTGTATCTCACAGTGTCCGTTTTTATCCTTCATCGTTTGCAACCCTGTGCAGCTCCCCCTAACTTCACCCACGGATTACCTCTCTCAGCTACTTTCTCATGTGCGGACACTCTCCCATGCACCCGCGTCTGCCTCCGTTGTCACACGCCCAACACTTCACATTAATTATCTCTTTAATAGCTGCACGACTGGCCCGCATTCCACATCTGCTCAACAAACTTCAGTTCATGCCTCAACTCCACATCCTGTCGATGGCTCTTTTGTCGATCGTCCACCTTCACTACTCATCTTGGCTTGCGTCCTCAGTTGATCCTATGATTTTCATTGTCGCTGAATGTCAATACCACCTGCACACGGACCCTGCGTTCCCAACTTGGCCTTCACACTATAATATCTGTCGATTATCACTCCTGCCCTATCTTCTGCAGGGACACTCTCCTCTACTAAAACTTACCTACAAAACCATAGCCATTTACAGCCCTTATAACCCTCTAGAAGCACCTTCTATCTTGACCCAAAAGAAAAACAATTTCAAAAGAAAGGATGTAAACCCCAGAAGAATAGAGGCAATACAAGCAAATTCGAAAGGAAAATGTAAGTTGAGCATTTAACCTTAATTGCAAGGGAATCCCGTACCGCAAATCCTAAGTTTGAGAAGAGGCCATGAAACAAGGTGGTGAAGTGTGGCGGGTGTACCCCAACCCATGTCCGAACCACGTCAACAATCGCCAACCGGTGGAGACCCTATCAAGCCATGGAACGCTAATGAGTTATAAACTGATTCGCTGACTCCTTGAATCAACGAATAAGCAACGAAGCCACATATATCATTCCCTTCCAACAAGGACAACGGGTGGAAAATTCGTAGTACGAATCTGCAAATCACAATCAAAACCCCGAACCCTGGTGGAAAAGGATGCGGCATTCAGTAAACCCTCAAAATACGCCCCGCGAATCTGCCTCAGAGAACTAACCATAGGTTAACTGGAAGTATCCAAGCCCTAATCAAAACTCTAAGTTCCTCGTTGTCGAAACAAACCGTATGTGAAAAAGCCCTGATCAAAACCCTAAGTGCCTCTTTCTCGAGCCAAACCCTATCTAAAAAATGCCCTAATCAAAACCCTAAGTGCGAGGAGGCAAATCCGACCTGAAAATTTTCATAATGGAATCGACATATGCGATGGAATGTGAGAAATGATGTATCGAGGATTATATATATATTGAGTGAGCATATCTATAGTCTAGTGTCCGTAGAAATTAGATGAACGAGTGGATTCAAATAAAAATATTGGATATCTTATGAGAATATTCACGGTCTACTAATAACTAAAAAATAAAATTACATGTGTTTAATAAGCCCCAAATTGGGACAACTCCACTTTTCACTTTGCCAATTTACTTCAACAAACTCTACTTCAACAACTTCAACAAACTCTACTTTAACAAACTCTAGATCAGATTAAAGGCATATTTTCCTATACTTTTACTCCTCTCACTTTTGGTCTCAATTAAGTGGGCTACCATTTAAAATCAGACTCCTACAAGACTTCGGATTGGAACTCGCTATGGAAAAAAGGACCAGCCTCGTGCATGAGGTGGCTCTCTCTTGGAGGTCGGTACAACCTCATCAAAGTTGTCCTTGAAGGACAGGTTGTGTATTGGATGGCACTCAGAAAGGAAGTGATTCCATATTTGTTGTGGTGGACACATTTTCAAAAATGGCACATTTCATACCATGTCAAAAGACAAACAATTCTACACACATAGCCACATGGATTGCCTAGGACCATAGTTTTCGACAAGATGCCAAATTTGTAGGACACTTTTGGAGGACTCTATGGAAAAGGCTCGAGACAGACTTGTCCTTTAGTTCAGCATATCACCCTTAGACAAATGCACAGACTAAAGTAGTAAACAGGAGTCTCGGAAACTTGTTGAGAAATTTAGTCACTGAGAAAGGTCGACAATGGGATCAGATTCTAGCACAAGCAGAATTTGCATTCAACAATTCAATTAACAGGAGCACAAGGAAAAGTCCATTTGAAATCGTGTATGGTATACAGCCAAGAGGGATTAAATAGTTGAGAGATCTGAATCAAGATGACTTCAGAAGTGTTGGAGCAGAAGATTTTGCAACAGAAATGCAAAAACTCCATGACAGAGTCAGAAAACACCTACATAATAGCAGCTAGAAATATAAAAGCAGAGTTGATTAAAAGAGGAGAGAAGTACAATTCAAAGTTGGAGATGAAGTTTTAGATCATTTGAGAAAAGAGAGGTTTCCAAGGGGAACGTATAACAAGTTGAAGAAGAAGAAAATAGGACCATGTAGGATTCTTAGAAAATTCGTAGCCAATGCTTATGAAATTGAGTTGCGAGACAATGTTGGTATATCACTGATATTCAATGTTGCAGACCTGTATCCTTACAAGAGAGATGATGCAGGAGAAATAGATGATCAAAAATAAGTTCAATGGGAAGAACAATTGCCCACAGCAGAAAAACCTCAGGTGGAGAAAATCATTGAACAAAGAGATGGAAAGAAAACTAGGAGGAAGACATATCCTGAATATTTAGTAAAGTGGAAAGATCATCCAATGGAATATGCAAGTTGGGTCACTACACCTAATATTTTGAAACATGGAAAAATAGTGCAAGAAGTCATGGACATGAGTCCATGAAAATTTTAACCAGAGGAGTATAATGCAGGAGCATTGCCTTCAAAGTCAAAACGCAAGCGTGGAGGCAAAGGAATGACATCTCAACATGACAGGGTTCACATCAAAAATTAACTTAGAATTAAATCGAGTTGTTGAGTTACTTTTGAAAGCAACATTTTAAATATGTCATGTTTACAAAGCCATGAAGGATTGTAAGAGGTTGCAGATATAGAGTGTTGACTCTTATCTCGCAATAACTGTTAGTTATTGTAATAGGAAAAAGTAGGTAACCGCTAAGAGTTTGATCAGATAGGTTATAGACAAGACGACGAGAGCTCGTGGAGCCGGTCCTTAGATAGTTTGTTGTTGCATTGTAAAAATAGATAGTTTGAGAAGTATGAGAAAAGAGATAGAGGTCAGAGAGATCAGTAGAATAGAGTAGAGTAGAAGAAAGACTATGCAATTTGTTTTCATGAATGAATAGAACAGACAAAATTGTCCCAAATCCTTGGGTTGTGTTCGTTTTATGTATGAATGAATGAATGTTATATTTTGTATGTGTGTTTTAGTTCATTTTCGTTCAAGTATGACTGTTTGAGAGATTGATTGTATGAGTTCGTGTTGAAACTGGATGAGTTTCAATTGTTTCTCTTCTGACACTCGTATGCAAGGTGTGCATCTCGAACGCAAGGAGTGCGTCGACTGAGTCTCAGATTGACTCAGAAGAGTTCTGAGACAGAACAAAGGAAACTTAAACCAGGTGCAAGGTGTGCACAACATTAAGGAGCGACAAGGCGTCAAAGAACCAGAACAAAGAAACGCCAAATGGGGGAGAAGAATTTATTTTCAAGAAATCGTTCGATCTAAGTTATCAAAATCCTGAGAACGCAAGGTGTGCATCGGAAGTCGAAATACTTTAATTATCAATCTCAGAAGAGATAGCACTTTCTATAAGTGTTGACAAGGTCCAAGATTTGGAGTCGTAGGAGGGGGAAAGGTTTGAAACCTTTGAAGACTGATAAATCTTCTAAGTCGGAAGAAGATCCCAAACTCGGGAGAGAGGAGTGACACTGGCCATTGGATCACAGTGCAGAGGATCAATAGTCGTCTGATATGTGTAAGGTGCACGAGCCTTAATGCCTTGCAAGCATAGGAGAGAGAACCCATCAAGGTCTGAGACTTGAGGTTTCTGAAGCCCGAAGAGCCAGAAACCCAAAGTAGAATCTCAGTCGTTCGATCGCAGGAATAGATCTGAGTCATCAGATTGTTCGGGTTAAACTTCAAGTGTCGGATCATCTGAGTGGATCTAATCCGTCAGATACCGTGAGTTCGGGAGGAGGCAAGTTTGAAACTTGAAACACCTGAATCATGGAGAGTCGAAGGGCTGGAGCAAATCTGGACCGTTAGATCCAGAAGAGTACATGTCGACAAGTCGGGAGATCCAGAGGAAGGCGAAGGCTGAATTGTTGAAACACCTGAAGCCTGAAGAGTCGAAGAGTCGAGAGTCGTCGATCTATAAGTGGACGCTTGTCAATAGATCATGAGCTCTAGGTAAGTTGTTGTGGATTTTGGAAAATAATTGAGACCGCCGAACCCCGAAGACCCGAAGTGATTCAGATTCGTCGAATCTAGGAGAGATGTGGCATAGATCCATGCACTCTGGGCAAAGTCCCAAAGTAATCCTCGATCGTTAGATCACGAGGACATGTGGCAGAAATCTGCATACTTCGCATGGAAATAAAATTTGATATTTGAAAAGTTCGAAGTCCAAAGACGTGAAGGGATCGCAGTTGTTGATCCAACAAGGACACGCATCAGTAGATTAGATCCTTCAGATAAAATCCAAACAAGGGAAGGTTTGAAGTTTGAGAACTTCGGAGTCCATAGTTTCAAAGTGATCAACACCGTTGATTGAACGGAATAGGTGTCCACATATCATCAGCTCCAGGGGATTGGATTACAGAAGGAATTGTGTTTGAGATTTCAAAATCCTGAAGTCCTAAATTGCGAAGAGATGACGTTCGTTGATCTCGGAGAGACAGATCTGGTCCGTCGATTGGGATAGAGCATATCTGAACCGCCAGTTTGAAAGTATCGTCAAGATCATGAGATCGATGATCCTGTATCATTACAAGGACAAGAATTGCGTGGAGTTTAAAATATTGAGGGCGGGCCGCAATTGAAACCGTGGTTTTGTTGGGAGGACACGTGGAGGCCTGAGGATAATTGCAGGGTCAAAACTAGTTTAAATCCAAACTGCTTGTGACTGTGCTCACAATCTTGTGGTCATCACACAAGATCACATTCAAGAGAGGGATTATCTGAAAAGGATCCATCGCTCAGCACTCTGAGGCTTTGTAGCAGAGCGAAACAGAAGGTCGTGGGTTCTATAAGACGTGCACCAAGAAGTCGAAAGGGCTTGTGTCTTGATACAGAAGGAAGCCATTAAGGTTTCAAAGAGTCATCAAACTCAAGAATCAAATATCCTTTGACCGGGAGGTCGCGCAGCCCTACGAGGGAGTAGGGGGGTTGCATCACCCCTGCTCACTCTACTCAACAACCCGTGAAGCCCTCACTTCATCTCCTACGTCCTTTGATCCCTTTCTACACCAGCACCTATGGTTCTTCAACAACCCCACATGGATTAATGGTTGTAGCTCGTAGTGCCCATTATTATCCTTCATCAGTTGCAACCTTGTGTGGCTCCCCTTAACTTCACCTACCGATTACCTCTCTTAGCTATTTTCTCATGTGTGAACAATATCCCATGCACCGGTGTTTTCCTTTGTTGTCACACACCCAACACTTCACATCAGTCGACAATTATCTCTTTAACAACTCCATGATTGGCCCATATTCCACATCTAATCAGCAGACTTCAATTCATTCCGCAACTCCACGTCGTTTCGATGGCTCTTTTGTCAATTTTCCACTTTCACTGCTCAACTTGGCTTGCTTCCTCAGTTGATCCTATGATTTTCTTTCTCGTTGACTGTCAATACCACCTGCACACGGACCCTGCATTCCCAACTTGGCCTTCACACTTTAATATCTGTCGAGTATCACTACCTCCCTATCTTCTGCAGGGCCACTCTTCTCTGCTAAAACTTTATGCCTCCACACCCATCCTCTCTCACGAGATGTTGTCTCTCCATGAGATCTCCTTGTGTTCCCAATTCTATCCCACATCGGTAGTTGTTATGACCAAATGTACAGTACCCATGTCGGTTCTGTTGTGACTCACTTAACACACCCACGTGAGATCCCTTAAGCCCAGATCCTCTCTTCATTGTCAATCCTCGGTTCATCCCACGATCTACTTCACATATGCACAATTGTACAATACATGGTTATCTCATCCAATCCATGTCTCGTCACGATTTATCTCATATCTATGGCCTTTATTCCATCTGTACGATGTATGACTACTTCCTTTTAATTTCTCTCTTTTTTCTAATTTATTTTATTAACCCCGCAACTTCAATCTATATAAAAAAAAGTCCCACATACCTATAAATGCATTGCAAATTTCATCATGTGTAATCTAGTTTCACCTTTCAGAGTCTCGGATCTAACACCATGTTATTTTTTCTCCAACCCAGCACTTGACACTTAGCTTAAATAAAATCACTATATTAACTCGATGCACAACTAGGTTCCTAACCAATTACAGTGAAAATATACAAACAAAAAACAATCACATTGCACAATAGATTTCGGGTAAACACCCCTGGAAAAAACCTTGAAGGGAAACGAGATCTGAGTTTGATTATAAAATTTGGGCTCCCATCTTAGGATAATGGCCCATTAGAGGAATAAAATGCAGCAATAGCATATCCCACCTAGTTGTTATCTCCCTTGTTTCCCCTAAACTCTCCTCATTTGTGTGACACAAGCACATGAGAAAAGAATTCCTCTTTTCTCATATGTGGTCTCTGTGAGTCTCATCCTCTCACCTAGGCTGCCTTTAATTACATTGAGTTTACCCTAAGTCCAAAACCCTAGATATCCTCTAAAGTGATCAATGACTCAGGTATAATATGACGTTCACGTTAAATCTAATGGCTAGGACTTAACCAACTCACTTAAGTTACTAATGCCAACTTAGGAATTTAACTTAATTAATCTCACATTAATTAAAAAGTACATTCACTTAATAATCACTTTATCAAGTGAATTTCCTAAGGTTTTTAGGGGCATTACGAACGATTTACACATTCTAGAGACCCAACCAATGTGGAAGTACCTCTCTGATTCTAAATACATCAATAGTGACCTTAGAAACCCTCTGAACGAATTTGGGATAATGTTATTCTTCCAAGTCAATTAGGGTTTGTGTCCCAAAGGCACTAGAATGAGATTTAATAATTAACCTTCATATGTCATGTGAAAATTTACCCTAACCCTAATTTTTGCCTAGACCTATTTATGATTTTTTACTACCATGTCTAGTTTGTTGGGCCAATAATTTCTCAAATGATTAGTGAAATACATGGTTACATGTATTAAATATAATGTAATTTTCTTTTCTCTTCGGATGAAATAAAAATTAAGTTTTTTTTAGGAAAAAAATATTAATTATACCTAGACTATTTAGTTGCAAACAAAATTTAAAAATAAATACTCGACTCACTAATACTACGTAGGAAAGAAACACCCTTTTCCAAAATCAAGAGACAAAACTTGACCTTTTTAAATAACCAACGGGTGGTTTGTAAGAGAACATATTTCCACTCCTACCAAATGCCTCTAGGTGTATTAAGTTGTTAGAAATGATTCACCCTAAATAGTATCTATAAGAAAGTCAAGATACCATATAGTTATCACTAAGACTATAGCAATGAGGTCATAGAGCACTCAAGTTTCAAAGCTAAGTACTTGAAAAAAATTGCATTGTGTTGTACCTAAATTATTAATTGTACCTTGGCACATTCCTAGCTCTATATCAGTATATTTTTTGTGATCACAAAAAGTAATGGTTTCTTGAACCTAACTTTCGATAACTTTTGTATAAACTAGTATGGGCGATGCTTTTCTTCTAGCATCACTTCACTATTTTTTGTTTTGTTGGGCCAATCATTTCTCAAATGATTAGTGAAATACATGGTTACATTTAATCTATAAAATGCAATTTTCTTTTCTCTTCGGATGAAATAAAAGTTACGTTTTTTTTTGTTTTTTTTTTTTGAGGAAAAACAAAATATTAATTGTACCTAGACTATTCTAGTTGCAAAAAAAAATTAAAAATAAATATTGGACTCACTAATACTATGTAGGAAAGAAACCCCTTTTTCCAAATGCAAGAGACAAATACCTTTTGAAATAACCAACGGATGGTTTGTAAGGGGACATATTTCCACTCCTACCAAATGCCTCTAGATGTCTTAAGTTGTTAGAAACAATTAACCCTAAATAATGTCTATAAGAAAGCCAAGATACCATATAGTTATCACTGAGACTATAACAATGAGGTCATATGCTTCCAAGTATCATCTAACCTTAATCCCATATGCTAGACTATAAAAAAATTGTTTCTTATTTTTTTATTATTCTTTCTTTCATTTTCTTCTTTTTTATTTATTGTTATAAATAGATATAGAATAGAAAATATTATTTTAATATATATTTTAGTTTATTTATTTTCAGTGAGTGTATATTATATTCATTTAAACATAATTGCATGAGAGTTTCTCTACAATCCAATATGGGGGTGATGTTGTCACTTACATACATAAAGTTATGTTAAAAAAAATACAAGTTGTCTCAATTACACATTGAATAAAGATCCATTTTAACATTCGATCTGTTAAGTGTCGAGAGGGATCAAATTTTTCAAGTTGCAAACTTCTTCTATCAGTCATCTTAATCTCTATCAAAAATACAAGCATAAACCAATTAAAGCCTCAATCATAAACCTCTATGTTTTTAATAAAATCTAGGTTGTTATGGATATTTGTCAAAACCCCAAGTATAAACCTCTACGTGTTTAATAAAATATAGTCTACGATAGATATTTGTCAACATATCTAGATGCATAAAGATTTTTTGTCCACGATTCACCTCTCTTCCAAAATCATAGTTCACCTCAATAGAAGAACCAAACTTTGTAAATGTTACATACTATCAAATTATTAGAAATCTATCATTATTCTTATGAAAAACAAAAACAAAATGTGGGTCAAATTTTTCGCAAAATGTGGCTCAACAAAATATTGTAAATTAAATTTATGGAGCTCAAAAAGTGGTGGAGTATCAAGTTAGCACCATAATCTAAGCAAACCCTAATTTCCAATGTTCCCCCAAAGAAACAAAATTGTTCAGGACTAGAGCTTATTACGTGTTGATAATATCACTTAGAGAATTTTGTTAGACATGAAGGTTATTCTTGGAAGGACGGAAAACAGGGCTTAGCCTGCACACCTTCTCCATGAGGGTTAATGATAAAGTTAGATTTCCTTTGCTGAGTTGATATTCAGTCATCGTGGTTGAAGTAGAAGGCACCCATTTCCATTTCTATGTTCATTTGTTTGACCATAGAAGGGTTACTCGTGTCGTTTTCCATACAGTGCCTCTACATGCACATAGGAAACAAAATTGGGCCTTCTTCCATCGTCGCGGCCTCTACCGGATAATTATTAACTACAACATTTTCAGATATGATCTATTGCAAGTCTCCCAAAAAAGAATATTTTTGATCATGATGAATCATCATGTTGTTGTTATTAGAGATTGAATATGGTATCTTGGATTGCTTGGTATCCATCCCAAATACCATCTTTAATCTCTAATCGCAACAACATGATGATTCATCATGATCAACAATATTCTTTTTTGGGAGACCTCCAATCAATCATATCCGAAAACATTGCAATTAATAATTAAACAGTGGAGGTCACGACAGAAGATGAAGGTCCAACTTGGTTATCTATGTGCGTGCAGAGGGGTTATATCAGAAAAGACATGAGTAACCTTTCTACGATCGAACAAATGACATGGAAATGGGTGCCTTCCACTTCAAACAAGCAGCTTGAAATCAACTCACCGGAGGCATTCTATCTTTATCATTAACCCTCATGGAGAAGGTGTGCATGCTAAGCTCTAGTTTATGTCTCTTCAAGAAGGAAACCATTTCCATTTATGTGTTCATTTGTTTGACCATAGAAGGGTTACTCGTTTTGTTGTTCATACAGTGCCTCTACATGCACATTGGAAACCAAGTTGAGATTTCTTCCAGTGTCACAAACTCTACGAGGTAATTATTAACTACAACATTTTCAGATATGATCGATTACAAGTCTCCCCAAAAATAATATTGTTGAGCATGATGAATCATCATGTTGTTGTTATTAGAGATTGAAGATGGTATCTAGGATTGCTTGGTATCCATCCCAAATACCATCTACAATCTCCAATCGCAACAACATGATGATGTAAATGTGTTGAACCTACACAGAATAGATCTAGCTAAACAATAATACACAAATTTGCAGAGAGAATTGGAGAAAGAAGAAGAATGAGATAAAGAATGGAAGAATTCTCAATAACCGTTGTGAATAATGAATAGTTTACACATGATATACTTTGTATATCTCAATGAGTTCAACTTGAGGTGAACCAATGAGCCATAGTGGTGGTCTGGAGTGATTTGGACACACACCAACAGTTATGGAAGTGAACTGCCACCTATTCTAGTCTCTCGGGCAGTTACAGGAGTGAACTGCCACCTAGTTGAGTTAACTGGTCTTCAGTTAACTAACTGAACAAAGAGTAACAGAGAGTAGTGAGGAGTTAACTCAAGGAATAAAGGCTAATGTGATACTTTGGTGATGATACCAAGTCAAGGTCGAATTAGCATGGTGATGATCTCAATGTTGCATGGTGATGATCCCAATGCAACATCTAAACTCAACTCAACTTGTCAAACTGAAGTGTCCACTGAAAGAGAATATTCTCTAGGTGGAATATTCTCCCCTAAAATATAGGAGACTATATAATGACTAATTATGAATAATAAAAAATGAATAAACTTAGGAAAAATAAATCCTAGGTGTGTGAAGTAGCTCCAACACCCCCCCTGAACATCACTATGGTGAAAATAAAGATTGGATCATGGAAACGAGGCCATGTTATGTACCCAAGTAAAAACGATACATTGAAAATAAAGTGAGTAAAGAGGGAAAACATCATGGAACNCCCCCCTCAAGGTAAAATTCATAAAAATAAATAAATAAATGAGAAGGAACAAAAAGCAGTTGCTAAGCAATTGTGTCCTTCACTCCAAGAAGACCCCGCAACTATGCAAGTTTGTGCTCGTTGAATGTTTTGTTGAAGATGTAGATGTTTGCACGGATTTGATGAATTATATGAACCATTGAGATTCCCACACATATCCACATTATCTTCTTGTAATGAATAATATTCAAATAAATTTTGGATGAAATTTTGAAAACCGTGCGGCCGTTTCCGAAAAAACATTGAAATTTTGTTGATTTTAAAATGATCATAACTTCACTTCCTGGACTCCGTTTTAGGCTATTTTTTTTTTTAAATTGGATATTTTCCTGAGATGAATTCAAATATCCAATTTGTTTCAGCAAATTGTTCTCATAAAATATCATAATTGAGTCTGATGTGCGTGGCTCCCTTTTTGTCTCCTGAGATGCATGCATTGTGCATGGAAAAGTATTTGCATGTGACTTCTGAGTTGCATGCCATATATCTTCCATATGAATTTCAGAAAAAAAAAATATATGAAATGGAGTAGACATCATCTTCAATTAATGGAATACAATTTTTTGTAGATACTTGTGTAGAAGGCTCTTCAAACTGAGATGATTTACCTTCGAGTGGCTTTTCTACATTCTCTATCTTGTCAACATTTTGCAGGCATTCTTCCTTATTCCCAAATAAAACCTCCAATATGGTCCATAATTCATTTGGAGTGAATTCTTGTGAGTCATCATATACTTGATGAAGAATTTTAGGAGAAATAAACGAGAGGATCCATCCTATGGCCATATCTTGTCTATTGAGAAAATCGGTTTTCTCATCGACGGAATGAGGCTCTACTTCCATTTCCATAGTTACTTGGTACAAGCCTCTACATATGAGAAGAATTAGAATTTTTGGCTTCCATTCCAAATAGTTATGAGGCATGAGAAGTATTTCCGACGAATAATCCATCTTTCTCCGTTCTTCAATATTTTGCACCTACAAACAATTTTGGTGTAGCTTTTGCTCAACAATCTGTCGGCTATGATACCATGTAAATGTGTTGAACATGCACAGAATAGATCTAATTAAACAATAATACACACATTTGCAGAGAGAATTGGAGAAAGAAGAAGCAGAGAAAGAATGGAAGAATTCTCATTAACTGTTGTGAATAATGAATAGTTTACACATAATATACTTTGTATATCTCAATGACTTTGAATTGAGGTGAACCAATGCACCATAGTGGTGGTATAGAGTGATCTGGACACACACCATCAGTTACGGGAGTGAACTTCCACCTATTCTAGTCTCTCAGCAGTTACGGGAGTGAACTGCCACCTAGTTGAGTTAACTAGTCAACTAGTCTTCAGTTAACTCACTAAACAGAGAGTAGTGAGGAGTTAAATCAGGGAATCAAGGCTAATGCACCACTTTGGTGATGATACCAAGGCAAATTCGAATTATCATGGTGATGATCTCAATGTTGCATGGTGATGATCCCAATGCAACATCTAAACTCAACTCAACTAGTCAAACTGAAGTGGCAACTGAAAGAGAATATTCTCTAGGTGGAATATTCTCCCCTAAAATATAGGAGACTGGATAATGACTAATTATGACTAATAAAAAAGGAATAAACTTAGGAAAAAGAAATCTTAGGTGTGTGTGAAGTAACTCCAACAGATGATTCGTCACGATCAACAATATTCTTTTTCGGGAGACCTGTAATCAATCATATCCGAAAACATTGCAATTATTAATTAACGAGTGGAGGCCGCGACAGAAGATGAAATTCCAACTTCGTTACCTATGTGCAAGCATAGGGGTTATATTAGCAACGACATGAGTAACCTTTCTACGATCGAACAAATGACATGGAAATGGGTGCTTTCCACTTCAAACAAGCGGCTTGAAATCAATTCACAGAAGGCAATATAAATTTATCATTAACACTCATGGAGAAGGTGCATGCTAAGCTCTAGCTTCTCTCTTTTCAAGAAGGCACCCATTTCCATTTTCGTGTTCATTTGTTTGAACATAGAAGGGTTACTCGTGTCATTGTTCATACAGTGCCTCTACATGCACATAGGAAACCAAGTTGGGTCTTTTTCCATCATCGTGGCCTCTACCGAGTAATTATTAACCACAACATTTTGAGATATGATTGATTGCAAGTCTCCCAAAAAAAAATATTGTTGATCATGATTAATCATCATGTTGTTTCTATTAGAGATTGAAGATGGTATATGGGATTTCTTGGTATCCATCCTAAATACCATCTTCAACCTCCAATAGCAACAACACGATGATTCCTCACAACCAACAATATTATTTTTTGGGAGACCTGCAATCAATCATATCAAAAAATGTTCCAATTAATAATTAACGAGTGGAGGTCGCGACAGAAGATGAAGGTCCAACTTGGTTACCTATGTGCATGCAGAGGGGTTATATGAGAAACGACATGAGTAACCTTTCTACAATCAAACAAATGACATGGAAATGTGTGTCTTCCACTTCAAACAAGCATCTTGAAATCAACTCATTGGAGGCAGTCTAACTTTATCATTAACCCTCGTGGAGAAGGTGTGCATGATAAGCTCTAGTTTTTGTCTTTTCAAGAAGGCACCAATTTCCATTTTTGTGTTCATTTGTTTTACCATAGAAGAGTTACTCATGTGGTTTTTCATACAGTGCCTCTACATTAACATAGGAAACCAAGTTGGGCCTTCTTCTATCGTCACGGCCTCTACCGGGTAATTATTAACTACAACATTTTTAGATATGATCGATTGCATGTCTCCAAGAAAAGAATATTGTTGATCATGATGAGTCATCATGTTGTTTCTATTAGAGATTGAAGATGGTATCTGGGATTTCTTGGTTTCCATCCCAAATACCATCTTCAATCTCCAATAGCAACAACATGATGATTCATCATGATCAACAATATTCTTTTTTAGGAGACCTACAATCAATCATAACCAAAAACATTGTAATTAATAATTAACCAGTGGATGTCGCGATGGAAGATGAAGGTCCAACTTGGTTACCTATGTGCATGTAGAGGGGTTATATTAGCAATGACATGAGTAACCTTTCTACGATCGAACAAATGACATGGAAATGGGTGTCTTCCACTTCAAACAAGCGAATTAAAATCAACTCACTCGAGGCGATCTAACTTTATCATTAACCCTCATGGAGAAGGTGTGCATGCTAAGCTCTAGTTTTTGTCTTTTCAAGAAGCACCCATTTAAATTTTCGTGTTCATTTGTTTGACCATAGAAGGTTTACTTGTGTCGTTGTTCATACAATGCTCTACATGCACATAGGAAACCAATTTAGGCCTTCTTCCATCATTGCGGCTTCCACCGGGTAGTTATTAACTAGAACATTTTCAGATATGATCGATTGCATGTCTCCCAAAAAATATTATTGTTGATCATGATGAATGATCATGTTGTTTCTATTAGAGATTGAAGATGGTATCTCAGATTTCTTGGTATCCATCCCAAATACGATCTTTAATCTCCAATAGCAACAACATGATTCGTCATGATCAAGAGTATTCTTTTCTGGGATACCTACAATCAATCATATCCAAAAACATTGCAATTAATAATTAACCAATGGAGGCCGCAACAGAAGATGAAGGTCCAACTTGGTTACCAATGTGCATGCAAAGGGCTACTCATGTCATTGTTCATACAGTGCCTCTACATGCACAAAGGAAACCAAGTTGGGCCTTCTTTCATTGTCACAGCCTCTACAGGGTAATTATTAACAACATTTTATGATATGATCGATTGCAAGTCTCCCAAAAAAAAATATTGTTGATCATGATGAATCATCATGTTGTTTCTATTGGACATTGGAGATGGTATCTTGGATTTTTTGGTATCCATCCCAAATACCATCTTCAATATACAATGGCAACAACATGATGATTCGTCATGATCAACAATATTCTTTTTTTGGAGACCTGCAATCAATCATATGCGAAAACGTTACAATTAATAATTAACCAGTGGAGGTCGTGACAAAAGATGAAGGTCCAACTTGGTTACCTATGTGCATGTAGAGGGGTTATATCAGCAACGACATGTCTAACCTTTCTACAATCGAACAAATGACATGGAAATGGGTGCCTTCCACTTCAAACAAGTGGCTTAAAATCAAATCACCGGAGGCAGTCTAACTTTATCATTAACCCTCATGGAGAAGGTGTGCATGCTAAGATCTAGTTTATGTCTTTTCAAGAAGCACCCATTTCCATTTCCGTGTTCATTTGTTTTACCATAGAAGGGTGACTTGTGTCATTGTTCATACAATGCCTCTACATGCACATAGGAAACCATGTCGGGCCTTCTTCCATTGTCGTGGCCTCTATCGGGTAATTATTAACTACAACATTTTTAGATATGATCGATTGAAAGTCTCTCAAAAAAGAATATTGTTGATCATGATGAATCATCATGTTGTTTCTATTAGATATTCAATATGGTATCTCGGATTTCTTGGTATCCATCCCAAATACCATCTTCAATCTCCAATAGCAACAACATGATTCATCACGATCAACAATATTCTTTTTTGAGAGACCTGCAATCAATCATATCTGAAAATGTTGAAATTAATAATTAGCTAGTGGAGGTCGCGAGAGAAAATGAAGGTCCAAATTTGTTACCTATGTGCATGCAAAGGCTGGTGGAGATGTTCGTCAAAGTTTAGGGCCGATACCCACGGAATTTATGCCACAACCTCTTTGAATGAGTACATGGTTTATGTAGCCATGATGTTGTGCAGACTCTTCGGCAAAAAGATTCCTTTTCATTTCCCCACAGAATGGGTGCCCTTTTTAGAAGAAGCATCACAAGGATATAGTTTCAACTAGGACAAGATTTTATCTAATAATATAGCCAAAGAGGTTTTGGATTACAGAGCTGCAAGAGCCTGAGGTCAACCAGTGGCCTTTTACATGTCGGCACACATCATGGACGCAATTTGTTTTATGACTCCATTCTCCCTGATGAATTGGAGTTGGAACACAACCTTCCTTGAACCCATTCACGAATATCACTTTAAGTTGTGGGAAGAAAATGCAAAAAATTTGTTTTACGAAATTTTCCATTTCATGGTGATACCAATGCATAAAATGTTTTTTGACTCTGACCCTCCTCGCATTTCTGAAGAAATTTCAAATAAACTCAAGCCAATAGTAGACTTGTTCATTGAAGAAAGCTTCTCCTACATCAGGGTTTATGGGTGTTCAATTCCCCCTCACACGCTTCTGAAATTCCTCCCATATAGACTGTTGTGTAGGGAAGTAGCACACCAAATAGTAAAAGGCGGTATTGGAATAGAGCTAAAGGAAACTCAAAAGAAGTCCTGGCCAGTCTTCCCTGTGCACATCAAGAAATTTTCATTACAAAATTTGGGACATTCCAGAGTGGAAGCAGAAGCACTCGAAGAAGTTAAACTGTTAAATATTGAGTACAAAAGGCGTGACCCTTATCAACTAGTGAAGAAACACTTGATACACTGCAATATGAAAGCATACGAACATGAGGAGTCCCCCTGGGATGACATGTTCAAAGGGACCAAGTCCTATAAAGAAGTGTTCGAACGAGTACAAACACTGTCGTCTGACCTGGAAGCCAGCTTTCGGACCTTCCAGAAGCATAGACGGAGTGGTCTACCTCAAGTACTTCAAGGAGAAGAGATCACCCTCCCCCAAGAGCAAGAAAGTGTTAACCCAGGTTTCGAGCAGGAAGCACAAAAGAAGGGAAATCCCAAAAAGGCTCTACAAGATATGGAAAGGCCTCCACAAAACAAAAAGACCGAAGCAGAGAAAAGGTCAGGGAGACCTCCCAAGTCTGGTAAAATTACTCCCCCTTTATCACCCGGTGTTGATGAAAATACACCTAAGGCAACATGAGGGAAAGGATCTACAAATCTAGGGAGCCCCATAGCTTCCTTAACCCCCTTACAGTCCACTTTTGGACTGCCGCAGACAGGAGCTCTATTTGTTGATGACCTTACCTCCATTCCCATGGATAAGATTCCTCCTTCCAATTATTTTTTCAGTAGACAAAGGAAGGTTGTCCTGAAACAGGAGATGCATAAGAAGGAGGGGAATATGATTAAAAATCTAAATTCTTGATAGACGGACAAAATTTGGAGGAAGAGGATTTCGCTACAGAGATAGTAGGTTCCATGGGAGCCATGGCAACAACAAAAAATTTTACCGTGGGAAAAATGAGAACCAAGATAAAGAAGAGTGATAAAATCATAGCACAATTACAAGAGCAGTTAAAAAATGCTCAGGAAAACATTGAAGAAGAAATGAGTAAAAGCTTGGAGTAGACAAGGGTTGCCGAAAGGTTAGAGGTTCAATTACTCAAGATGAGCCTGGATGAAATGAGCCAAAAAATGCAAGCAAGTCAGCTACAGATAACTCACTAAAAGGAGGATGCAGAACAGTCACAGGCTAGATTAATATTGATGGAAGGTCAAATTATAGATTTAAAATCTTTTCAGGCCCAGTCACTGGAAGTACATTCAAAAATAGAAGTTGGATAGCAGAAATTAATTTCCAAGATAGAGATTGTTCATAATTACTTTCAAGAAGTAGATAGTTCCTTTGATAATATTATCCTGAGGGAAAAAGCAGCCAAAGCACTAAAGATTACTCTCCAAAAGGAAATTATATATTCGACAGGTGAGGAGGTATCCAAAACTACGAAAGTATCAGCCACAGAGAAAATCAGAGGCGACATCATGCTCAAACTATGGGAAACCAACATAACTGAAAGTAAAAGAATAGTCAAAGAAATCAGAGATGACTGTGAGGAAGTTTTTGATCTTCTAGACAAAGGGTCGTTAAATATTGGAAAAGGAAATTGTACAGGACTTATGGGACAGATCAATATTGAAAGACATCAATTAAATTTTAGGGAAAATTTGAGTGAAATCCAAATGGAAATTTCACAACTAAGAAAAATCGATGTCACCCTAATAGACAGGTTGTTAGTTGAGCCTAACTTAAAGCTCCAGTCAATAAAGTTTGCAGATAAAGGAGTTGATGACCATCTTTCCAAGATTCAAAGAAAGGTTTATCTATTCAAGGCAAGATATCTTCCAGAACCCCCAAAAAATTTTACATAGATCATGGAGAGATGCATTAGATGTATTGAATCAAAAGAAGGAGAGTCACCAACAAAGTAAAAGTACTATTTGGAAGAGCTTTACTTCCAAGAAAATGGAAAAATGGAGAAGATCATGAAAATGGTTTTGGATCTATTTTTTAACAAATAGTTAGTCTCTAAGAATTAGGAAATCACCAACCATCCTAAGATTGGTGGTTTTGTATAAATGTAATTTTTCAAGACTAAGAAAGGGGTTTTTTTTCTGGAGGAGATTGTAAAGAGAAAATTTGATTTTTCCAGAATTAATACCATATAGATTGAAGATTCCATATCTTTTCAAGCCTGAGTTATGTGTTTCTCTATCATTTCATCTTTTATTTCACACCTTCGTTAAATGTTTTCATGAGGTAACTTCTATTGCGGTGATTAAACTTTTAGATTATCTAACCGTTTGCAGTTTTTCCTCTATATTAGCTATTAGCGGATATAAGAAATATGAATGTTTTAGAACTCTGAAATTATATTCGTCTTTGAAGTTATCTCACTTCCTTCTTCTATTTGTATAAAATGAGATTCTTCTTAAATTGATGCCTCATTTTTGTTATACAACTACATGTTTCCTTTTCTTTCTTCATTCTATGCACTGTTTCTTTTAAAATTGACTCGGATACTAGAAAAGGCCTTCATTTATGTTATACTATTGATTCATAATTTGGAAGTTTTGTTCTTATTAATTCAAACCAGAAATCTGCAACCCTTAAAAATTATTTTTTTCTTTTTTTTTGACTTAAAAGAAAGGAAACCATTTACTTTCATGACTGATCTAGTTACCAGACAGCCTAATATAGAACCTGGTCTATCATACCAGATGAGCATTGTGTTAAACCTATTCAATACCATCTTACAAATAGAAAATACATGGGTAGAACTTGAACGTTCATGGGCTACAATTAAAAGGGATATTAGCATTCAAGAACAATGGGAAGCTAGACAGAGACAGTTAAGGAACCAATTGTGATCTCGGTTTCCTTTAAAATGATATTTTTACCCATTAATTATCTCTACTTTTCGGATTCCTTGACGGTATACTTTATATCCTTAAAGTATAAACTCAGGAACAACATCTTTTTGGCACCGTTGTCAGGGAGTGAAGAAACGAATATTTTCCCTGGGAAGAACGACATTGACTTTTTCTTTCTTTGATAGTGAACAAAGATTGAAAAACCTTCTAAGGATACTTTTATCCTTCACTTGTTGACTCCGTGATAAGTAAACTGGCTTTCAACTAAAACAACACCAGAAAGAACCCGGACGACAAGCAGATCTCGCCAGTATCTGATCCTGAAAAGATTTTAGAATCAAGAAGATTTCTTAGACAAATCATTTCGCCAACACATACTATCTGTCTAACTAATTTTACATGGTCAAACATCAGAGGAATACTTGAGAGATCTGTCTCCCTCCCCCTTTCAATCGATATGTTCTCTTTTCTCGAATTCCACACTCCTACTACCGAAGGCTTCGACGAATGTCCTGTGTATCCTGATTTAACCCCCATCAATTCTCCAATATATTCGTCTTTCAAGCCTGGAGAAACAAGCTCTCTTCATCTTGGGCCTTCTTTTTCCAGTTTCTTGTGTCTTGATGATCAATTCCCCACAACCTTTCTATCACATTCAAGTACAACCCAAGTTTCAATCTCAAATATATCAATGGTTGCACATGGAGGTGCGGGGGTTGGAGGCAGTGTTGTAGGTGGTGCCGCAGGAGGAGCAGCAGGCGGGCAAGTACTGTTCCCTGGAATTTTTGCTAAGGTGGCTACCATATATGCCCCTATTTTCCTCCCAGTTCCCCTACATGACCTTCTAGAAAATTACATGAAAAAACTCCCAAAATTTACAGGGGAAGGCGATTTAACCGCACAAGAACACATCAATTTCTTTGAGCAATTCGTCGATATCCTAGGACTCGAACACAAAGATGTCTACTCCAGACTCTTAGTACAAAATTTCGAAGGGAAAGTTAGAACCTGGTTCTGAGGCTTAGAAGCGGGATATTTAAGGTCATACGATGAAATCGAAAGTGCTTTCATCAGGAAATGGGGAGAAAGAAAAGATCACCTCTATTATCTGACTGAATTCGGGGCTCTTAGAAAGAAAAATATTGAATCAGTTCTCAAGTTCACCCAAAGATTTAATAAATTGTATAATAAAATTCCCATCGAGGTCAAACCTTCTTAGCCTGCAGCAAAAGTAACCTTCGTTGGAGCTTTTGACTCTGATTTCTCCTTACTATTAAGAGAGAGGAGATCAATAGACCTCACCAAGATGCAAGACGATGCCCTAGAAATTGAATCAAACATGATGGCTTCAAGAAAGCTAAAAGACAAAACGGAGGCTGGGAAAAAAGAAACCAGAAGATATAGAGAACAAGGAGGATCTTCTGGTTCAGGAAGATCTTTGGGAGACAAAATGGATGACATGGCTAGGATAATTAAAGAACTGTCTAATAAGATTTCAAAAATGGAATTAGATCAGACAAAAAATGACCATTTTCCTAGAAAGGATTTCAGAAGGAATCCCAATCCTCAAATCCCACAAAGATAGATTAAGAATGAAGATCATAAAATCCCAACCCCCTTCAAGAGTGAAAAAATCATTAGAGAGGAAGATTTAGAATATTTCGAGGAATTAGAGAAAGATATAAACAATCTGGGTGAAGATGAGCCACAACCCTATTTATCGAGACAAGATTATGAAAAAATATTAAATAAAGAAAATAGATTGGAAAATGACCTAAATAGTAGTACTTCTGAAGATTTACCAGGGTATTGGTGATAGTATAATGGTCAAGCTTCAACAGAAGTACAATCTAAGGCCTAGAAACAGGAGTGTTGCAATCGCCCAAATGAAAAAGATCTTTTCGAGGAGTGAGGCAGATGAGATAGTTTCAAAAAATGTTGAAAAACAGACTGAAAAAACTAACATAACAGACACACAGCCTACCAAGACTAAGGTAGCTGAAATACCCACAGTCAAAACACCGAAAGAGAAAGTTCTTGCAATGGAAATGAAACCCTCACCACAAAGGAAAGCTGATAAGAAGGGGACCGAAGCCCAAACAATAGAGAATGACAAAATTGTGGGGAGTTTTAATCTGGAAAATGAAATCATTAAAATCAAGATCCCCATACCTCTTGTCAAGCTGGCAAAAAACCCCATCTACAAAAAACAAATCGCCAAGATGATTAGTTTTTCAGAAGATGAAAGCCAAGTCGATGTCATTAACTTAGAAGATGACAAACCAAACATAATTTTCGGTCCAAATTTTGAAGGTGCCAAAGACACTGTTGCCCCCTTCTGTATCATGTTAACCCTATTCGACCAACTACTCCACAACTGTATGCTCGATTCTGGAACATCCCATAATGTAATGCCTAAAGCCATTATGGACAAATTGGGTCTCGAAATCACTGGGCCTTATGGAGATTTATATTCTTTCGATTCAAGGAAAGTTAAGTGTATAGGCATGATTAAAGACTTGGTGGTAAATTTGGCTCAAATACCTGCGAAAAGCATTCTCATGGACATAGTGGTCGTCGATATCCCTCCGAAATATGGTATGATTTTATCTAGATCATGGGGTTCCAAGCTTGGGTGATCCCTCCAGCTTGACATGACATATTCTACGATCCCAATTTTTGGAGGACAATTCACGTTCCTGTACAGAGAGACCAAGTTGGCATTCATAGTAAGTGATCCACGCAACCCGAGTAACCACCCTGTATATATTGTTGATCAGGATCTAGGTAATTGTATTTTATCCATTGAAGATGATACTATTTTAGGTATATATGAAAGTAGTACAGAAGAAAAAATAGAAACAGAAGAAAATTAAAAAAATGTATATAGCATTGGTGTGTGGAAGATTTTTTTTTACAGTGCTTCATCTTACCTTAGAGCTAGAGCTGGGGCACTCCTTGTGGCCCCTGATAATCAATTCATAATCCCTTTTTCCTATAGACTCCAGTGGAATGTTGACCACACTAATAATGTATGCAAGTATAAAGACTTAGTATTAGGGTTGGAAGCCGCTAGGAGAATGAAAAAAAAAAACCTCTATATCTTTGGTGATGTCGAGCTAATCGTAAAAAAGGTAAACCGTCAGTACCAGGCCAAACATCCTAGGCTGAGGTCTTACAGGAATTGTGTTTGGGATCTGATCGAAAATTTCTTCTCCTCTGTCAAAGTCCACTACATTCAAAAAACTGAAAACCAACAGGACGATGCATTAGCCAAAGTAGCCTCAACCTTCACACCTCTCACCACTTTCAAACTAAAATACCATATACAAATGAGACACCGACCCTCCATACCCAACAACACACAGCACTAGCAAGTTTTTGAGGATAATGAACAACTGCGTAAATTTTTAGAATCGATAGATGAGTTTGCCAAAACTCATACTGACCAAGAAAACTAAAATGATCCTATTTGGATCATGCGGGAAGGGGAAGACCCCCAGGAATTCCATGATAAAATCGCCAATCATCGAATGCTTGTTCTAAAAAATAACCAGATCCCCAAGGGCCTGATTCCCTTGGAAAGGTTATTAAGTCAAGACGATATCCCATTAAGATCCACCTTACAACCTCAACCTGAAGAGGTTGAGGACTGTGACATAGGTACCAAAGAAAACCCTCGATTGGTGAAATTGTCCAAATACCTATCCCCAAAAAACAAAAGTAAATACGTTGAGTTTCTTAGAAAGTATAAAGACGTTTTCGCTTGGTCTTATGATGAATTGAGAACTTATGATACTTCTATAATCAAACATAAAATTCCTTTGAAACCTGGTGTCAAGCCTTTTAAACAGAAACTCAGACAGATAAACCCTATTCTGCTACCAGTAATAGAAAAAGAGGTCAAAAAACTCTTAAATGCCAAAATCATCGTCCCACTAAGATATTCTGAGTGGGTAGCTAATCTAGTCCCAGTAAGAAAGAAAAATAGTGAAATCAAACTATTTGTTGATTTTAGAAACATGAACCGATCATCACTCAAAGACAATTATCCATTGCCTAAGATGGACCACGTCTTAGAGAAAGTAGTTGGAGCTAATAGAATGTCAATGATTGATGGTTTTTCAGGTTACAATTAGATCGCAATACACCAAGATGATAAAGAAAAAACAGCTTTCACAACTCCTTGGGGTACCTTCATGTACGATAAAATGCCTTTCGGCTTGAATGCGGGTGAAACCTTCCAGCAAGCCATGGACATTGCCTTCGTGGGTGAGAGAGATAAATTCATTGTCATCTATCTCGACAATCTGACTGTTGTTTCAAAATTTGATGCAGAACATTTAGTACACCTGAAGCAAACCTTCAAGAAATGTCGTAAATTTGGTTTATCCCTTAATCCCAAAAAATCTCATTTCTCTATGCAATAAAGTAAGATTTTAGGTCATCTAGTGTCTAAAGACAAAATCAAAATCGATCCCAAAAGAATTGAAGCAATAAATACCATAAATATTCCTAGGAATGTAAAAGAAATTCAATCTTTCTTAGGAAAAATAAATTTCTTGAGAATATTCATGCCCAACTTTGTCGAAATTGTGAAACTGATCACAAATATGTTAAAAAGGAACAGTGAGACAAAGTGGACAAGCGAAGCAAAAGAATCCTTTCAACGAATCACCAGTCTTAGCAAGTCCTAATTACACAAAAGAATTTTTTATTTTTTCCTTCGCTTCTGAACACACTATTGCAGCTGTATTGTTATAGAGAAACGAAGAAGGCTTTGAACAACCCATTGTTTTTTTCAGTATAAGTATGAGATATGCAGAGTTGAAATATAATATACTAGAAAAACAAGATTACACAATGGTAAAGGCTCTCAAGGCCTTCAGAACGTACGTATTACATTCGAATATCATAGCCTATGTTCCTACAAGCTCTATCATAGACATACTGGTTTAGCCGGATAGTGATGGGAGAATAGGCAGATGGATAGCCAAGATTCAGGACTTCGATCTTGAAGTCAAACCAAAAAAACTCATTAAAGGCCAAGGTCTGGCTAAGTTGTTAGCCGAATCCAACTTGCAAGCACTTAGAATTGATCAGCTGCAAGAAGATGAAGATTTTCTAAAGATAAATGAACTCGACTTTGCTACATCTACGGTTGCCATAGAAGACAGGTTTTCTTCTTCAGGCTGGTACTGCGATATTGTTTCTTACCTATTGACTCTTCATTGTCCCAGTGAACTAACCCCATCTAAAGCCAGGACACTGAAGCTACATGCTATAAAATATTGTATTGTAGACGAAAAATTATTTTGGAAGGACCCCCTCGGTTTCTTGCTGAGCTGCTTAGTCGAGACCAAAACTAAAAAGGTTATAGATGAGTTCCATGAGGGAGTGTGTGGAGGACACCACACTTGGCGAGCCACAGCTTATAAAATCCTAAGAGATGGATATTACTGGCCCAAACTTTTCACAGATTTAAACACCAAAGTCCGAACTTGTGTTCCATGTCAGTTGTTTACAAGTAAATAGAAAGTCCCAGCTTTACCTCTAATTCAAGTTAAAGCTAAAGCCCCTTTTCAATAGTGGGGACTAGATTTTATCGAAGAGATTCACCCACATTCTAGTGCTCAACACCGGTGTATTCTAACCGCAACAGACTATTTTACTAAGTGGGTGGAAGCTATTCCCACGAGAAACGCAACTAACGCAGTTGTAATCAATTTTCTAGAGGAAAATATTTTATCCAGATTCGGTTGTCCCTGAAAGATAGTCATCGACAATGCACAAGCATTTAAATTTATGGCTATGATCAACTTTTGTCAAAAATTCAACATCATATTAGGCCACTCCACATCTTATTATCCGCAGGGCAACGGTTTAGCTGAATCATCTAACAAAAGTCTGACAACTGTGATAAAAAAAAACATTGAATGACAACAAGAAGACATGTCATATTCATTTGAAATACACCCTATGGGCCAACAGGATAAGTACCAAAAGGGCGATTGGAATGTCCCCTTTTCATATGGTTTATGGCACCAATGTTATTTTACCAATCAATCTTGCTCTACCTGTAATGAAAATTTGGCAAGATTCAAACAAAGAACCTAACAACATTACCAGGAGAGAAAACTAGTTGGTCGAAGTTCAGCAAAATAGGATTGAAGTAAACCAAAAGTTGCAGAGATGTCAAGATAAGATGAAGCTTTGTTTGATCAGAAAGCTAAGGATAGAGATTTCCTCCCTGGAGATCTGATACTAAAATGGGAAGCCAGAAGAGAAGAAACGGGAAAACGCGGCAAGTTCAATTCGATCTGGTCTGGCCCTTATAGAGTCTCGGCCTCAAAAGGAGAAAATGCCTTTTCATTAGAAAATCTCAATGGAGACATTCTAAGCACCCCTGTGAATGGACGATACCTTAAACACTACATGCAGTAATTTGTATTCAAATTTTCATTGTACATACCGGTTTGTTTTCAAGTTTCCCTTATAGTTACGTTATTTTTGGTAAGTAAAAATAAGTAAATAGTCATCTGTTTGTAAATGCAGAAAGCTACTAAGGTATGAACTCTGACCTGTAAACTTGAGTTAAAAAATGTCCTAAGAGATACAAACGAATGAGACGCAAATTTTGAGTTTTCCAATTAAAAAAAAAAAATTTAATTTAAATAAAAAACTTATACTCATTAGCACTCCTAAGTAGTCTGAGATTCTCTCATATTTTCCCTTTGATCACTATCAAGCTTACTCTTCACCCAGCCCTGACTTTTTCCCTTTAGTCTCTAAGTATAAAAAAAAAAAAGGGGGGAAAAAGGTCTCATCTTAATTTCAGAAACATTGAGATTGACTTCCGAAGTGAGGATAGGTAAAATTATATGTTTCTCCTAATCTTTGGCTGAACTGGAAGTCTCTCTGGGCTAATCCTAACCTTTTTAGTCGCTCTAGCAGAAATAAAATGATCGTTTTCGCTCAAAAAAAAAAAAAAAAGTTTCAAGTTTTCTCCGAGATTCTTCATAAAGTTAAAGTGTCTCAAGGCCGAAAGGAGATTGATCTAGAGCTATTTAAAAAAGAAAACAGACCCTTGCTGTAAAAAAAAATTAAGCAGTATATTTTCCCTAAGTATGTTACATACTTATTGATTGCCCCCACTTCGTAACAGAAATGTGTATAAAGAGATGGTGAAAGGAAATTCGTTATCGATTTCCCCCATCTAATCTAAATAGATGATGAAAGGAAATTCATTATATGATTGCCCTCATCTCATCATTTAAATGCTAAAAATAATGAAGTGGTGAAAGGAAATTCAATGTGGAAAACCTGATAACTTCACCAGGGTACTGAACAGGCCCGCTGGAAGTGAAGCAATGTCTACATATTGGACAAGGTTGTCTTACACGAATTGCAAGATGCTCTGGTAATTTTCTCCTTTCATCCAGATTACACTCTAAGATTATGGGATTCTAGGTTACACTCTAAGAGTCTCTTGATGTGAATACGATCAAATAAAAACTGGTGGAATGGCTAATCTTGTTTTGATTATCTTGCACAAGTCTGAGGTCGATTTTAGAAAGGGAAATCTATGTGAGCCTATTTTGAGATTGTTGAATGATTTAGTCTTGAAAGTTTTCCGAAGTTAAGGTTGGAATCTTTATCCTCCTAGTAGGGTTTTCACAACTATGTCTCAGAGACTGGAACAACTGACCCCATTTACCCAATAAAAGGCACTAAGTCTGCCTGTTCTCCTCATCCCATAAGGAGACGAGGTCCCCAATTGGAGCCGATGTTGAAACTAAGTGTTTAAACTTTTTACCTTGAAACTAAGTTTTTTAAACTTTTTACCTCTAAAACTAAAACTTTTTTCTTTCGGGATTCAGCTTCTCACAAGGTATAATCCTCACTACCAGTCCAAAAAGACCGGTCCCGAAATCCTGAAATGATTTATTTTCTTCATTATAATAAAAGAGAGAAATCTCAAGTGTTATTAAAGTCTAGACACACATTCTGTAAAGTACTTTCAATCGCAATAAATTAAAATCCTAAAGGAGTTAATTAACTATCTTTTAACCTTTGAGGATTTGGGTTTACTCAGAACAATACGTTTTCAATACATTTTGAATCGCGAAATCTTGATTCCTGATTTCCCGAAAGAAGTGGAAGTCAGTCTTAATCCTGATTAATTAAAAACTAATCCCATCACGATTTCAGGATTCGGGGTTTGATGGTGACATACCTCATGTAAGCGCAATCCCTGAAACCCCAAAATGCAAAGTCTCGATTCAATACCAAAGTTAAGACCTAAGAACTTTTCCCACCGCAATTTCAGGATTCGGGGTTTGATGGTGATATACCTCATGTAAGCGAGATATTTGAAACCCTGAAATGTGAAGTCCCGACTCAATACCAAGGTTAATTTGAACTAATTTCATTTTAAAAACATTTAATGGTATTTAAACTTCTTAGGTATTTTCATTTATGAGTTCCATCAAATGAGATTTTTCAAATTTTGATTTTAAAATCGCCAAAATACGGCCATATTAATAACGGATAGCTGATGTTTTCCATGACACAAATGCATATCTCAGAAATATTCTCTTCTTTAAAGTTATTAAATTCTTGGCAGCCGCGTCAGTACTTTCACCATTAAATGAATTAAAGGAAAATTAAATGAGTTAAATGAGTTAAAGGTCTGTGTTTTGAAACTTAATTTTTCTCTTTCTATCAGAAGTAAGTCACATCTAGCCAAGCTTTCACACCTCTCTTCTGTGACAGGTTTTCATTCCAATACAAAATTCATAGCACCAAAGAAGGGACCCAAGAAGAGTGAAGATACAGATGAGATTTCCAGCCGAGAGGGAGATGTCATATCTGACACCACGCCACATGCTATCGACTCGATTAAATCATGGAGACAATTTTATGAAAATCTGGACTGCGAGATAAAAAAATTCCCCTAATGACTCCGAGAATCACCTTCCGGACATAGCAGAATCATAACTTCACAAAATTGCAACACGCCGATGGCTCATGGCGTACAACGACATGATCAATTGGGCTTTGGACAAGGTTGATATTCCAACGAGAATTATTTTAAATGATCAAGGGGACATTATTGGCTCATTCATACCTAAACATATCCAGGTTATGTACAAACTCTCGCCCAATCCTAAATTCATTTACAATGCCAAATTTATAGCTAAATTTTAGAGAAAGGAATGCACTGAGGCAGAAAAAACTTACCCTGGTTTAATCAAAGGATGGTGGAGATTTCCGTCAAAGTTTAGGGACAATACCCACGGAATTTGTGCCAAAACCTTTTTGAATGAGTACATGGTTTATGTAGCCATGATGTTGTGCAGATTCTTCAGCAAAAAGAATCCTTGTTATTTCCCCGCAGAATGGGTGCCCTTTTTAGAAGAAGCATCAGAAGGATATAGTTTCAACTGGGACAAGATTTGATCTGATAATATAGCCAAAGAGGTTTCGAATTACAGAGCTGCAAGAGCCCGAGGTTAACCAGTGGCATTTTACATGTCGGCATACATCATGGACGCAATTTGTTTTATGACTCCATTCCCCCTGATGAATTGGAGTTGGAACACAACCTTCCTTGAACCCATTCACGAATATCACTCTGAGTTGTGGGAAGAAAATGCAAAAAATTCATTTTACGAAATTTTCCATTTCGTGGTGATACCAATGCATAAAATGTTTTTCGGCTGTGACCCTCCTCGCATTTTTGAAGCAGTTTCAAATAACCTCAAGCCAATAGTAGACTGGTTCATTGAAGAAAGATTCTCCTACATCAAGGTTTATGGGTGTTCAATTCCCCGTCACGCGCTTCTGAAATTCCTCCCAGATAGACTGGTGTGTAGGGAACTAGCACACCAAATAGTAAAAGGCGGTATTGAAATAGAGCTAAAGGCGGCTCAAAAGAAGTCTTGGCCAATATTCCCTATGCACATCAAGAAATTATCATTACAAAATTTGGGACATTCCAGAGTGGAAGCAAAATCACTCGAAGAAGTTAAACTGTTAAATATTGAGTACAAAAGGCATGACCCTTATCAACTAGTGAAGAAACACTTAATACACTACAATATGAAAGCATACAAACATGAGGATTCCCCTTGGGACGACATGTTCAAAGGGACCAATTCATATAAAGAAGTGTTAGAACGAGTACAGACATTGTCGTCTGACCTGCAAGTCAGCTTTCGGACCTTCCAGAAGCATAGACGGAGTGGTCTACCTCAATTACTTCAAGGAGAAGAGATCACCCTCCCCCAAGAGAAAGAAAGTGTTCCCCTAGGTTTCGAGCAGGAAGCACAGAAGAAGGGAAATCCCAAAAAGGCCCTACAGGATACAGAAAGGCTTCCACAAAACAAAAAGACCGAAGCAGAGAAAAGGACAGGGAGACCTCCCAAGTCCGGTAAGATTACTCCCCCTTTATCACCCGGTGTTGATGAAAATACGCCTAAGGCAGAAGGAGGGAAAGTATCTACAGATCTAGGGAGCCCCATAGCTTCCTTAACCCCCTTACAGTCCACTTTTGGACTCCCACAGACAAGAGATCTATTTTTTTATGACCTTACCTCCATTCCCATGGATGAGATTCCTCCTTCCGATTATTTTTTCAGTAGAAAAAGGAAGGTCGTCCTGAAACAGGAGATGCATAAGAAGGAGGGGAATATGGTTAAAAAGCATAAAGTATTGATATACAGACAAAATTTGGAGGAAGAGGATTTCTCTACATAGATAGAAGGTTCCATGGGAGCCATGGCAACAACAAACTTTTTTACCATGGGAAAAATGAGAACCAGGATAAAGAAGAGTGATAAAATCATAGCACAATTACAAGATCAATTAAAAAATGTCGAGGAAAACATTAGAGAAGAAATGAGTAAAAGATTGGAGCAGACAAGGGCGGACGAAAGGTTAGAGGTTCAACTACTCAAGACGAGCCTGGACGAAATGAGCCAGAAAATGCAAGCAAGTCGGCTACAGATTACTCAGCAAAAGGAGCATGCAGAATAGTGACAAGCTAGATTAATATTGATGGAAGGTCAAATTATAGATTTAAAATCTTTTCAGGCCCAGTCACTGAAAGTACATTCAAAAATAGAAGTTGGACAGCAGAAATTAATTTCCAACATAGAGATTGTTCAGAATTACTTTCAAGAAGTAGATAGTGCCTTTGATAATATTATCCTGAGGGAAAAAGAAGCCAAAGCAGTGAGAATTACTCTCCAAAAGGAAATTATATATTCGACGGGTGAGGAGGTATCCAAAACTACGAAAGTATCAGCCACAGAGCAAATCAAAGGCGACATCATGCTCAAACTATGGGAAACCAGCATAACTAAAAGTAAAAGAATAGTCAAAGAAATCAGAGATGACTGTGAAGAAGTTTTTGATCTTCTAGACAAAGGGTCGTTAAATATTGGAAAAGGCAATTGTACGGGACTTCTGGGACAGATCAATATTGAAAGACATCAGTTAAATTTTAGGGAAAATTTGAGTGAAATCCAAATGGAAATTTCACAACTAAGAAAAATTGATGTCACCCTAATAGACAGGTTGTTAGTTGAGCCTAACTTAAAGCTGCAGTCAATAAAGTTTGCAGATAAAGGAGTTGATGACCGTCTTTCCAAGATTCAGAGAAAGGTTTATCTGTTCAAGGCAAGAGATCTTCCAGAACCCCCCAAAAATTTTACACAGTTCCTGGAGAGATGCATTAGATGTATTGAATCAGAAGAAGGATAGTCATCAACAAAGTAAAAGTATTATTTGGAAGAGATTTACTTCCAAGAAAATGGAAATATGGAGAAGATCATGAAAACGGTTTTGGATCTATTTTTTAACAAATAGTTAGTCTCTAAGAATTAGGAAACCACCAACCGTCCTAAGATTGGTGGTTTTGTATAAATGTAATTTTTCAAGACTAAGAAAGGGGCTCTTCTCTAGAGGATATTGTAAAGAGAAAATTAGATTTTGCCAGAATTAATACCATATAGATTGAAGATTCCATATCTTGTCAAGCCTGAGTTATGTGTTTCTCTGTCATTTCATCTTTTATTTCACACCTTCGTTAAATGCTTTCATGAGGTAACTTATATTGTGGTGATTAAACTTTCAGATTATCTAACCATTTGCAGTTTTTGCTTTGTATCAACTGTTAGCAAATATAAGACCTATGAACATTTTAGAACTCTGAAATTATATACTTCTTCGAAGTTATCACCCTTCCTTCTTATATTTGTATAAAATGAGATTCTTCTTAAATTGATGCCTGATTTTTGTTATACAACTACATGTTTCCTTTTCTTTCTTCATTCTATGCACTGCCTCTTTTAAAATTGACTCGGATACTAGAAAAAGCCTTCATTTATGTTATACTATTGAATCATAATTTGGAAGTTTTATTCTTATTAATTCAAACCACAAATCTGCGACCCTTAAAAAATATTTTTTTCTTTTTTTTTTGACTTAAAAGAAAGGAAACCCTTTACTTTCATGACTGTTCCAGTTACCAGACAGGCTAATATAGAACTCGGTCTATCAGACCAGACGAGAATTGCGTTAAACCTATTCAATACCATCTTACAAACAACAAATACACAGGTAGAACTTGAATGTCCATGGGTTGCAATTGAAAGGGATATTAGCATTCAAGAACAATGGGAAGCTAGACAGAGACAGTTAAGGAACCAACTGTGATATCGGTTTCCTTTAAACTAATCTTTTTACCCATTAATTATATCTACCTTTTAGGATTCCTTGACGGTATACTTTAGAGCCTTAAAGTATAAACTCATGAACAACAATCACAATCAAGAACTAGTGTAGACCTTGCCAAGGATTGATGATCTTTTTTACCAGCTTAAAGGAGCAAAGGTGTTCTCAAAACTGGGTCTATGATCAAGGTAGAGGATGTTGACATTCCTAAGACCACATCTGAAACCCCATATGGAAACTATAATTTCTTGGTCCTACCTTTTGATTTGACTAATGCACCAATAGTTTTCATGAGATTAATCAATAATGTAGTCTAGAAGTACTTGGATAAATTTATATTGGTATTTATTAACGACATTTTGATTTACTCCCAAAATAAAGAGGAACGAGAGGAACATCTTTGGATTCTTTTGCAAATATTATGAGAGCATGGTTTGACTAATGCACCAATAGTTTTCATGAGATTAATCAATAATTTATTCTAGAAGTATTTAGATAAACTTCTATTGGTATTTATTAACGACATTTTGATTTACTCCAAAAATATAAAGGAACCAGAGGAACATCTTTGGATTCTTTTGCAAATATTACGAGAGCATAATTTGTATGCAAAGCTTGGAAAATATGAATTTTTCAAGGAGGAGAAATAGTATTTAAGGATGTCATATTAGAAGAGGAATTACAAGTTGATCTAAAAAAGATAAAGGAAACATTTAGTTGGCCTACTCTTAAGAATGTTGCAAAGGTTAGGTTTAGTAACACATTAGTGAAGAATTGTCAAAGAATTTTCAAAGATTACAAGACCATTGATAAATTGCAAAAAAAAGCATAAAATTATTGTAGCCAACATTATACAAGGAAAGGTTTTAAGAGCTAAAGGAATTCCTTACTATGGCACCAATGACAGTGTTTCTAGATTTTGATAACGAATCCATGGTGTGCATCATGCTAGCATATAAGGTATTGGAGGAGTATTAATACAGAAGGGTAGAGTAGTTAGTTATGAGTCCAATAAGTTAAAAAATTATGAGAAGAGTTATCTAATCAATGGATTACAACTCTTAGCTATAGTGCATGCTTTAAAATCATTGTGCCACTATCTAATTGGATAAAAATTTGAGTTGTGTTCCAATAATGAGAGTTTGAGATACCTGACTATCATAGTTGAATGGTAGGAAGTGGTGATGGGTAGAATTTATTAGTAATTATGATTATGAAATCTTGCACAATAAGGGGAAATAGAACATGATAGTAGGTGCCTTGAGTTGAAGAAGACATTTATGTACAATTTCTCAAGATTAGTTAGACTTAATAACAATAATTTGAATGCATTCTATAGATGGAAATTTATATTAGGAGGTATTTATGGCATTACCAATAAGGGAAATTTGGATCCAAAAGGAAACTAGGAAGTATGATTACCACCTAGTGGAGGACGAGGTTTTTATTTGGAGGAATTGAGTGTATGTTCATGTTAAACTTATGCTTATACTGAGAGGGGGGGTGAATCAATAGAAGATACTTTTTAATTTAAATGAACATTCATCAATCATTCACTAACTTTAATAAATGCATGTAAACTCAAATTAAAGTACATAGAGTTTAATTTGGAAACCCTTGTGGGAAAAAACCACAAAATCTTATCTTTATAAATGTTTGTAGGCACCAACCTACTAGAGACACCAATATATTTAGTTGAGCACCAACTCAACAATATATTGTGTAGGCACCAACATATTGGAGACACCAATCTCCTCAACTAAGCACCAACTTAGTAAGACCTGTATCACTACCAATCTAGTATCTTCATAAACAGAGTAATTTTGACTTCACCTGCATGCTTCATACCTCATCCATTTCACAGTATCATCATACCCTTAGATTTCATGCTCCAACACCTCCCCTTGCTTCATACCCCATACATACTTCAAACCCTAGTCATTTAGCCTTCATGCACTAGAAAACCTCATAGCATCATTCCTAAAATAGAATTCCATACTGCACCATCACAACATCAAAACAAATCACTTTGCAGCATTATAGACCTTAGGCCTTCATATTTCACCCTTAAAACTCCAATAAGAATCCTCTTGCACACCTTTCAAACCCCAAGAATATTCTCCAACTTGTCTTCACACCTCAAATCTCTTTTTTTCACTTGTACTTGATCTTCTTGCTTGGATACTCTTCAAATGCACACATCTATCCTATATTTATAGTGTTTCTATGTTCACTTATGAGACCAACTTATAAAACTAGTTGGCCCAACCTATATTTTCTAGCTGGGATGACCTTATAGAATATTTCATATCTCCTCATTCCTATGAAGTTTGAGGGACTTCCACATACCGCTGGAAATATCTTGGAATAAAAATTTCAACCATATATTCTATGCTCCCATTTGAGCTAGGTATTTAGAGTAAAATTCCTTCAAATATAGGATATCCAACTTGAGCATCAAAAATTCAAAAACAATATTTCCAATAATCTCCATCTTCCAATATTTATATTATACATCTATAGTCTCCCCTTGTCTTTGACATCAATGACAACAATAGGGGAAAATAGTCTCTTGTCTAATCAAGACAAGTCATGAAAACCAAGGCCCTACAAGAAGGGTTTCCTTAAGGAAAAATATTTCACCAATAAGATAAACAATAACTTGAATATAATGTTTAAAACACTTCCTATGGAACCAAAAGGATAAACAAATCAATGGATTAAGTACTTACCCAAGTTAAAATTTAAAAATAATGGATTCACTAATACTGGAAAAACAAATCAATGGATTATGTACTTACCCAAGTTGCATACAAAATTTAAAAATAAATATTGGATTCACTAATACTACGTAGGAAAGAAACCTCTTTTTCCAAAAGAAATAGATGAAACTTTACCTTTTGAAATAACCAATGGGTGGTTTGTAAGGGAACATATTGCCACTCCTACCAAATGCCTCTAGGTGTATTAAGTTGTTAGAAATTATTCATCCTAAATAGTATCTATAAGAAAGCCAAGATACCATATAGTTATCACTAAGACTATAACAATGAGGTCATATGCTTCCAAGTATCATCTAACCTTAATCCCATATGTGAGACTATAAAAAAATCATTTCTTTTATTTTTTTATTATTCTTTCTTTTATTTTTTATTTTTTTTATTTATTGTTATAAATAGATATAGAAAAGAAAATACTATTTTACTATATATTTTGGTTTGTTTATTTTCAATGAGTGTATATTATGTTAATTTAAACATAATTGCGTCGAGAGGTGCTCTACAATCCAATATGGGGGAGATGTTGTCACGTACATAACGTTACATTAAAAAAAATACAAGTTGTCTCGATTGCACTTTGAATAAAGATCTATTTTGACCCTGGATCTATTAAGTGTCGAGAGGGATCAAATTTTTCAAGGTGAAAACTTCTTCTATGAGTCATATTAATCTCTATCAAAACTTCAAGCATAAACCAATTAAAGCCTCAATCATAAACCTCTATGTGTTTAATAAAATCTAGCTTATTATGGATATTTGTCAAAACCCCAAGCATAAACCTCTATTTGTTTAATAAAATATAGTCTACGATAAATATTTGTCAACATATCTAGATGCATAAAGATTATTTTTCCACGATTCACCTCTCTTCCAAAATCATAGTTCACCTCAATAGAAGAACCAAACTTTGTAAATGTTACATACTATCAAATTATTAGAAAACTATCATTATTCTTATCAAAAACAAAAACAAAATGTGGGTCAACTTTTTTGAAAAATGAAGCTCAAAAAATATTGTAAATTGAATTCATGGAGCTCAAAAAGTGGTGGAGTATCAAGTTAGAACCATAATCTAAGACAACCCTAATTTCCAATGTTCTCCCAAAGAAACAAAATTGCCCAAGACTAGAGCTTATTACATGTTGATAATATCACTTTGAGAATTTTGTTGGACATGAAGGTTATTCTTTGAAGGATAGAAAACAAGGCTTAGCCTGCACACCTTCTCCATGAGGGTTAATGATAAAGTTAGATTTCCTTTGTTGAATTGATATCCAGTCATCGTGGTTGAAGTAGAAGACACCCATTTCCATTTATGTGTTCATTTGTTTGACCATAAAAGGGTTACTCGTGTCATTGTTCATACAGTGCCTCTACATGCACATAGGAAACTAAGTTGGGCCTTCTTCCATCGTCGTGGCCTCTACTAGGTAATTATTAACTACAACATTTTCATATATGATCGATTGCAAGTCTCCCAAAAAAGAATATTGTTGATCATGATGAATCATCATGTTGTTTATATTAGAGATTGAAGATGGTATATGGGATTTCTTGGTATCCATCCCAAATACCATCTTCAAACTCTATTTGCAACAACATGATGATTTGTCACGATCAACAATATTCTTTTTGGGAGACCTGCAATCAATCATATCTGAAAATGTTGCAATTAATAATTAACCAGTGGAGGCCGCCACAGAAGATGAAGGTCCAACGTGGTTACCTATGTGCATGCAGAGGGGTTATATCAACAACAACATGAGTAACCCTTCTACAATCGAACAAATGACATGGAAATGTGTGCCTTCCACTTCAAACAAGCGGAGGCAGTCTAACTTTATCATTAACCCTCATGGAGAAGGTGTGCATGCTAAGCTCTAGTTTCTATCTTTTCAAGAAGTACATAATTAACCCTCATGGAGAAGGTGTGCACGTTATGCTCTAGTTTTTTTCCTTTCAAGAAATACATAACCTTCGTCTTTGATAGAATTTTCAAAGTGATATCACCCAATTTTCTTTCTTTGGGGCAACAATAAAAATCACTTTTTGAGCTCTGTGAATTGGAAGTTAGAGCTTCCTTGAATGTAATTATTTGACATATAAGAAAAACATTATGTGGTTTTCTTCCACTTTGGGTTTCCACTTACTGTGTATTGTGTGGATGTATATATTGTTGTTTATTATGCATTGATGGATGTTAATCTTTATGATGCAATAAAATATTGATGATAAGTTTATGAACATTGTTAAATAAGTTAAAGGAATATAAATTGTTCATTGTTGATTCACCCCCCCCTCTCAGTAATCCAACAACAATTGTTTTTGTTTATGGATATAATATACTCGAGGCTAGTTAAGTTTCAAAACTAAGTGCATGTAAGTATAACGATTGCACGAGAACAATGCTCGAGACTCACTTTGGCTTAGGTCAAATGTCATGAGCATCATGAAATATTATTATATAAACCATTGTAGAGTTACCTTGAGGAAGTACTTCAACACAATATGGATGAGCAAGTCTAGGTGACTGTTAGCTAAAATAAAATCACTTGACACTTAGCTAAAATAAAATCACTTTATTAACTAGATGAAAAATTAGGTTCCTAACCAATTAACATAAGCATAAAAATAGAAACCAATCAAAGTGCATAATATATTTCAGGTAAACACCCATGCAAAAAATACCGAAGAGAAAACCATATCTTAGTTTGATTATAAATTTTGGGCTCCCATCCTAGGATAATGGCCCATTAGAGGAATATAATGCAACAATAGCCTGGCCCACCTAGATGTTATCTCCTTTGCTTCCCCTTAGCACATTTCCTCAACCTTGCCCACTCACACTTGGATGAACTCTCTTCACCTAGTCAATGATATTTCCTCATTCTATGTGTGACACAAGAACATGAGAAAATAGTGTTCACAAGGATATGAGCAAAGAAATTGTCTTTTCTCCTATGTGCTCTCTATGTGTCTCATCCTCTCACTTAGGCTGTCTTTTATTACATTGAGTTAACCCTAAGTCAAAAAACTTAGATCTCCTCTAAAGTGATCAACGACTCAGATCTAATCTCACGTTCACTTTAGATCTAAGGTCTAGGACTTTCAACTCACTTAAGTTAATAATGACAAAACTTAGACATTTAACTTAATTAATCTCACATTAATTAAAAATTGTGTTCACTTAATAATCACTTTATCTCCTACCATGACTTCTTCTGAACATACTAGGAAGGTTTCTCTTGCCCTAAGGTTGAATCCCTCTTAGTTTCTCAACCTTCAAAGCTACATAATCATTGTCCTCTGTCACTTTGTTTTTTTCCAATGCTCACAAGCCACTCAACACAATTTTTCACCTACCTGAATCACTACCCAAGACCTGTTGCCCATTGCATGGATTAGTTACCTGCTCCTCGAAACCCTACCTGAGGCTGCTCAGTTATCTCAGCCTGCTTCCCGACAGTTCTACCCGCTGCCTAGGGCTTATTCATACCCACTTCCCAGTGTTGCCCAGCCCATGTGGCCCATGTTGCCGACTTGGTTGTCCTCAATGGCAACTTGCGTTATGTTGGCGATTGTCCCGCCCTCCCTATAGTTGTTGCTCCTCTTCCCGTGACATGCCCCTACTCCCTCTACTCAACAACCCATGATGCCCTCACTTCAGACCCTACGTCCTTCAATCCCTTTCTACACCAGAACCTGCGGTTCTTCAAGAACCCCACACAAATTAATGGTTGTATCTCACAGTGTCCGTTTTTATCCTTCATTGTTTGCAACCATGTACATCTCCCCCTAACTTCACCCACGAATTGCCTCTCTCAGCTACTTTCTCATGTGTGGACACTCTCCCATGCACCCACGTCTGCCTCGGTTGTCACATGCACAACACTTCACATCCACCGACAATTATCTCTTTAACAGATCCACGATTGGCCCGTATTCCACATCTGCTAGCAGACTTCAGTTTATGCCTCAACTCCACATCCTGTCGATGGCTCTTTTGTCGATCGTCCACCTTCACTACTCATCTTGGATTGCTTCCTCAATTGATCCTATGATTTTCTTTGTCGCTGACTGTCAATACCACCTTCACATTGTAATATCTGTTGATTATCACTCCTGCCCTATCTTCTGCCGGGACACTCTTCTCTGCTACCACACCCAGCCTCGCTCACGAGATGTTGTCTCTCCACGATATCTCCTTGTCTATCCCACGTCGGTAGCTATTCTTCCCACATGTGTAGTACCCAAGTCGGTTCTATTGTGACTCACTTAACACAGCCACATGAGATCCCTTAAGCCCGGATCCTCTCTTCACTGTAAATCCTTAGTTCATCCCACGATCTACTTCACATATGCACAACTGTACAATACATGGTTATCTCATTCAATCCACTGCTCAGCACGATCTATCTCAGATCTGTGGCCTTTATGCCATATGTACAATGTACGACTACTTCCTTTCAATTTCTCTCTTTTTTATAATTTATTTTATTAACCCCGCAACTTCAATCTATATAAAAAAAAATCCCGCATTCTTGTAAATGCGTTTCAAATTCCATCATGTGTAATCTAGTTTCACCTTTGAGAGTCTCGGCTCTGAAACCATGTTATTTTTTCTCCAACCCAACTCTTGACACTTAGTTTAAATAAAATCACTTTATTAACTAGATGCACAACTAGGTTCCTAACCAATTACAACGAAAACATACAAACAAAAAACAATCACGCTGCACAATAGATTTCGGGTAAACATCCCTCGAAAAAACCTCGAAGGAAAACCAGATATCAGTTTGATTACAAATTTTGAGCTCCCATCCTGGAATAATGGCCCATCAGAGGAATACAATGCAACAATAGCCTATCCCACCTAGTTGTTATCTCCCTCATTTCCCCTAAACTCTCCTCATTTTGTGTCACACAAGCACATGATAAAAGAATCCCTCTTTGTCTCTATGTTGTCTTTGTGAGTTTCATCCTCTCACCTAGGCTACCTTTAATTACATTGAGTTTACTCTAAGTCCAAAACCCTAGATCTCCTCTAAAGTGATCAAGGACTGAGGTATAATATGACGTTCACTTTAAATCTAATGGATAGGACTTAATCAACTCACTTAAGTTACTAATGCCAACTTAGGCATTTAACTTAATTAATATCACATTAATTAAAAATTCATTCACTTAATAATCACTTTATCAAGTGAATTCCTAAGGTTTTGAGGGGCATTACGGACGAGTTCCACATTCTAGAGACCCTTCCGATGAGGAAGTACATGTTTGATTCTAAATACATCAATAGTGACCTTCGAAACCTTATGAACGAATTTGGGATAATGTTATTCTTCCAAGTCAATTAGGGTTTGTGTCCAAAAAGCACTAGAATGAGATTTAATAATTAAACTTCATATGTCCTCTAAAAATTTACCCTAACCCTAATTTTTGCCTAACCTATTTATGATTTTTTACTACCATGTCTAGTTTGTTGGGCCAATAGTTACTCAAATGATCAATGAAATACATGGTTATATGTATTCAATATAATGTAATTTTCTTTTCTCTTCAAATGAAATCAAAATTACATTTTTTTTGGAAAGAAATATTAATTATACCTACATTATTCTAGTTGTAAACAAAATTTAAAAATAAATACTCGACTCACAAATACTACATAGTAAAGAAACCCATTTTTCCAAAACTTGGGTGGATTGTAAGGGAACATATTTCCACTCCTACCAAATGCCTCTAGGTGTATTAAATTGTTAGAAATGATTCACCCTAAATAGTATCTATAAGAAAGCCAAGATACCATATAGTTATCACTAAGAATATAACAATGAGTTCACATTCTTCCAAGTATCAATTAACCTTAAACCCATATGTGAGACTATAAAAAAATCATTTCTTGTTTTTTTACTATTCTTTCTTTTATTTTATTTTTTTTAATTTATTGTTATAAATAGATATAGAAAAGAAAATATCATTTTACTATATATTTTGGTTTGTTTATTTTCAGTGAGTGTATATTATGTTCATTTAAACATAATTGCATCGAGAGGTGCTCTACAATTCAATATGGGGGAGATGTTGTCACATGCATACATAACGTTACGTTAAAAAAAATTACAAGTTGTATCAATTACCCTTTGAATAAAGATCTATTTTGACCCTTGATCTATTAAGTGTTGAGAGGGATCAAATTTTTCAAGGTGAAAACTTCTTCTATAAGTCATCTTAATCTCTATAAAAACTTCAATCATAAACCAATTAAAGCCTCAAGCATAAACCTCTATGTGTTTAATAAAATCTAGGTTATTATGGATATATGTCAAAACCCAAAGCATAAACCTCTATATGTTTAATAAAATATAGTCTATGATAGATATTTGTCAACATATCTAGATGCATAAAAAAAATTTGTCCATGATTCACCTCTCTTCCAAAATCATAGTTCACCTCAATAGAAGAGAGAAACTTTGTAAATGTTACATAGTATCAAATTATTAGAAAACTATCATTATTCTTATGAAAAACAAAAACAAAATGTGGGTCAACTTTTTTCGCAAAATGTGGCTCAACAAAATATTGTAAATTGAATTCATGGAGCTCAAAAAGTGGTGGAGTATCAAGTTAGAACCATAATCTAAGTGAACCTTAATTTCCAATGTTGCCCCAAAGAAACAAAATTGTCACTTTGAGAATTTTGTTAGACATGAAGGTTATTCTTTGAAGTACAGAAAACAAGGCTTAGACTGCACACCTTCTCCATGAGGGTTAATGATAAAGTTAGATCTCCTTTGTTGACTTGATATCGAGTCATCGTTGTTGAAGTAGAAGGCACCCATTTCCATTTTAGTGTTCATTTGTTTGACCATAGAAGGGTTATC
>ML828219.1:83320-95560 GCA_009831015.1 Picea engelmannii
CTGTTAAATTTACTGAGGGATTTTCACCTTTATGTACGCCAGAAGTTGTCGGATGAATTTCATTTTTAACTTCAGGGAGAGCTAAAGTTGGGTTGAGGGTTTTAGGGGGGGATTCATGCGAAGTTAGAGGTTCAAAAGAAATCTTAGCCTTGGGCTGTGTGTACCTAAGCTGGTAGACTGCAGTGGTTGGCTTAAGGGAACCTCTTGTTTTCAGTATTTTTTCGGGATAAAAAACGAGCGTGGTCTGTTTACCATCCGGGTTTTGTCTGGTGTTCCTTATACTAAATGCTAGCTTACTTAAATGTGGAGTTGCCAAGTGAATGATAAAAAATAGCCTTTAGAAGGTGTTCATTATCAAAGGGTAGAATCTTGCAAAAATGTTGTTCTCCCAGGGAAAAGGTTTCGTAACTTCGGTCCCTGACAACGATGCCAGAAAGATGTTGTTCCAGAGTCTGTACTTAAGGCTAGAAAGTACAGGGTCTAGGAATTCGAAAGTGAGTAAAAGATAAAAATGGGAAGAATCAACCTTCGGGAAAGGAAGCTAAGGCTGATTTCTAAGTTGTCTCTATTTCGCTTCCAAACGTTCCTGGATGCTTATATCCCGTTCAATTGTGGCCCATGAACGTTCGAGTTCTACCTGGGTGATGGCAGTTTTAAGTATGGTGTCAAAAAGGTTCAAAGCGATGTTGGTTTGATCTGATAGGCCAGGTTCAATGTTGGGTTGTCTTGCAATGGGCACAGTCATGGAGGAACAAAAATTGAAAAGAAAGTTCAAGGTTTAAAATGCTACTTCAATTTTTTGACCGTATAAAAGAGAATTTTTGAATCCTATGTTAAAGGTAGAACACAAACCAAAGGCCTTCTCCCGTAACTGAGTTAACTTTTTAAAGAATGATGTATGAAATGTGAGAAAACATTAAGTTGTCGACAATGCGAGGCTCCCATCAAGGGAGAATCTCGCCCTGTAAACAGAAGAAGAAAAAGGCAAGAAGAAATCTAACGAAGCATAAAATATAGAGATCTAAAAAGTTCACAGGTCTTGTACCTGCTGATAGTCGATACAGAGGAAAAAATGCAAGCGATTAGACGACTAAAAATTTGGTCACCACAGTAGAAGTTGTACTAAGTTGTAGCTAAGCATTCATAAAAAATATATATGCGAAATGAAATTTAATATAAGATAACAAAGAAATCAAAACTCATAACTTAGTCTTCACGGAATCAGGAATCTTCGGATTGCTTTGTATTAATTTTCAAAAGGAAAAAAGTCTCTATTACAATCGGCCAAGAAAAGTCTAGCCCCTGTTCTCACTTCAAAATGCATATTTATACAAACTTCTAAACATTCGATTTTCAATCATTCCAGAAGTTTTCGGTTACAAAATGGAAAATTTAAGCGTTTCACTTCTTTGTCTTTGTCCTCCTACATGCGGGTAGAGCACCTTCCTTTCTTTAATCTTCTTTCCCCAGAAATATAACAGAATAACACTTGTCATCATTTGACGCCAGACACCTGCCCTTTCGCCTGCCCAATGCAATTGACACACTTTTCGATCAATTGGGCTATCAACTTTGAAGGCTCTGTTTGGTTGTTTGCATCAAAAGTGTAACAATCCTTCGCTAACTGTGGCAACCTTTCTCCTACTTGTCGGTCTTCAGTGATGATAGAACATAACTGTACACTTGGTTTTATTAACCATTTATCCACTTGGACGATATCAATCTAGCTTATCTATGATATTTCAACCTACTCTTTTTCCTCGTTCTCCTTGATATCGAGTAGGTTCTTGGCTATATCCATCTAGCCCAGTGTCCCAACGCTGCTTTCCCTATCGAGATCCAACAAAATTTCATTTATCAAGCCAAAAGTTTCTTCACAAGAGTTTCTCATTTCTTTAGCTAGTTCTCTGTTTTCTGATATATTACGCTCCCATGCCTCTAGCAAGAATTTTCTCTGGTTTGCTCTGGGATGGAAAGTTTGGAACTACTAACCATTTCTTTTTTCTTCGTGGCTATAACAGCCTCTTGGAAAGTGACCCGAGCCGCCCCAACTTCTCTTTCTCTCAAAGAAATGTCTTTCAACGCTTGGTCAATGGTCTGACAATGGTTTTGGATGGATTCCACTTTAGCAAGTAAATCTTGTCGAGCTACTGACACTCTTTTTCAGATCTCAATGGCTTGGGATTGGAATATCTCGATATATATAACCTGGCTCTCGGTAGAATTCAACTTTACCTGTAACTGTCTTATCAGTTCTTCTTGTTGGCTTACCTATGCTTGGATGGTCTGGGCCGACTGATGTATTTGCTCGAGATCAGATCTGAGCTGCTCGATTTCCTTTTGATCAGCTGCTCTGGCTATCTCTAGACCTATGTTCACCTGATCTCTGGCATTTTCCTCAGCTGTAGCTAGCTTAGCCTCCAATGTACTGATCAAGCGGTTCTTCTGTTTTAACTGTTCCTTTAGAGATTCGACGGAATATTGGTTGGCTGTAGAAAAAGCCCCAACGTCCCTGCTATCTGAGTGGCGAGTTCCTCCTTTTTCATGGCCTTCCCATCGGCTAGGATTTTGAATTTTTTGGCTACTGTGCCCGCTTCTCGGTAAATCTCTTGCTTCACAACGACCTTTCTCTTCTTATCGAAGAAAAATTCGTTCGGAGGAAACTCTTCTACAATAATGGGCGTTAGTTCTTCACCAAAAATCCATCCCGAGTCGGGGGTCCCCTTTGTGAACTGTAGGGGAGTGATAGAAGCGATGGGACTGTTGATTTCCTTGGATGGTTTCTTTGGGATAACAACTGTGTCTGGCTTGCTTGATGGGTTGGGGATCTCAGCTTCCTGTTCCGGGTTCCCGGTTTCCTCTGTCTTTTCCTGATTTTCCTCCCGGTCATGACCTGAATCTTTTGAGCCCTTGGCTTCCATTTGCTGTATATCTGTAGTCTGTGGGTTCTTACCCTGTAAAACTGGGGGAAGGCAGCTCCGCCGGTGTTCCTGAAATTTGAAGAAATCGGCCATATCCCTGGGCGACAGGGCTTGAATCTGACTTAGGACCTCAGCATAGGATCTCGCACCTCAAAAGATTTCGTCATGAGGCGAATGCTCATGTTCGTATCTTTTCAGGCCACAATTCGCCACGTGATTACTCATGACCTTATGTGGGCCATGTTTCTTAAACTCGATGTTGACCAATTTAAATTCCTCCAAGGTCGTAGCCTCAGCTTTGGCGTGTCCGAAATCTAATAAAGAATATGTATTAAAATGAATGGAGAAGGGCGGCCATACCTTCTTCGAAAAACCTTTGAGCTCTTTGCTTATGCCACCGAGCACGGTTTGCTTGGCAATTTCGCGACATACCAGCTTATCCGACACGAATAGTGGTAGAGCATAGGGGGGAACAGAGGCGTCGAAGACCCTGATGTATGAAAAATCCGCTTCTACATACCAGTCAACCACATTACTCAAGTTGGCCGCGATGCTATCTGAAATCCTGGGAGGTGGGTTACCGAAGATGGAGACATGCATCGGTACCATTACCTAGTTGAAAATCTCATATATGAATTATTTGGCCTTGTCCTCCCAAAGTTTTGAGTGATAGACATGAATAGGCTCAACATTAGATGGAGTCCAGCTCCAACTCATTAGAGGGAAAGGCGTCATGACACAAATAGCGTCCATGATGTAGGTAGACATGAAAAACGAAGTTGTTTTCCCACTCGCCTTCTACGCTCGGTATTCGGTAATTTGACTAGTTAGACTATCCGACAACAGTTTGGCCCAGTCAAAAGAAAAACCTTCAGTGACTGTATGAATCAGAGGCACCCACGAGAGGAAAAAGTGTGTGGTGTCCTCCTCTCATACAACCTACAGGCCATCATTGCTATATACCTGAATTGCAGTTCTAAGGAGGAGATTGAATAAATTCCATTACTATCCGCCCTGAATTTTGCAATGTGCGAAACCCAATCCTTGATATGATCGGACAAGTTTCTGCCATATTGCTCACATTCCTTCCCCTTGAAACCTTCCAGAAACTCAACATTGTATGCGAAGTTTGTTGTGGGTGACAACTGATACATTGCCTAGAAATGTTCTGGTCTAAAAGTCCCAATCGTCACCTTCTGCTCGCTGATAATAGTCCTGGTCAGGATATCCACATGGTCTAGCGCCCATCTGATCATATCATAATAGGGAAGGAGCCGTGGCCTTGCCGCTATTTTGTGCATCTCTACTTGAATGACGATTTTGTATTTTGTGGCCAAATCATCCTTCTCGTTATCGCCGGAATCATCTGAATAATTCATCGATTTGGACTAAAGAATGTCGGAGATGTATGTCCAGGTTTTGACAGTATCAATACTTCGAGGTGAAGTATCAGAAACAACATCTAAGCCCTGACCTGAACTCTCGGTAGCCACCTTGGACGCTTTTCGTGGAGCCATGATAGAGAACTATGTACTCAGATCTCCTGTAGTAAGAATTGTAAATACAGACAGAAGTTATCCTGATGAAAAATATCTGCGCGCAAAATAAAAATAAAATTGAAATAATGAAAGAAACTCCCTTGCTTTGATCTTTAAACTTTGCGTGAGTCTTTGCTGACAGAACGATCAAGTCGTTTAATGGAAAGATTTAGGCATGAAACGAGATCTTGTTCTCCATTAACTCATCAAGATTCAAATCAATGCCATAAATGTTTAAAAGATTTGTGATAATGAAGAAATGCGGAAACATTCAAAAATCTCATCCATAGACTGTGTATGTTAAAGGTCCTTTAAGGCATTAATTAATTCAGTTAAGTCCCTTCAATTTTGTACTTTCAGCCCTTGAAACCTCTTTTCGACGTTCGTTGTCTCGGATGATTTCGTTCCTAGTCTTGGAGTCCAAAATACCCGAAATTGCGATGGTGCGATTTAGCCTTTTACCCGTGACGTTGCCCAATCTTTTAGTTAATCCATGTATAAAGAAGGAAATCGCGACTTCGTGGATCGGAGTCACGAAGATGCGGCTTTTGGAGGGAGCGATCCCCGAGTCGCGAAAGCACAATAATGTTTAAGCAAGGTTTAAAGGATTTACTCTTGACACTAACCGGGGTAACTTTTGGAACCGTTTCGCGACTTCGCATATCAGAGTTTGAAAACCATGCGACTTGTAACTCTCGAAGTGCGATAGCACGAGGTAATAAAAGTGATAAACTTGCTTAACGGTTAAGTGACAATGATTTAGAACTATAACGACCATCGCCACTTCGCATGTCGGGGTATTGAGGCTTTCAGTGGGTAAAGATCATAAAGTAAAAGACAGCCTGAAAACCAACTTTTAATTTTAAGAATTATATTTCAACCACTGGGAAAAGGCGGCTCCAACACCTAGTGTTACAACAATGGGATTTGCAACACTTCTCACACCCTACAATTTATTAACTTGAAATTGAAATATTTTTGTTTGATGCAGAATGCTTCAAGGCAAAGATGCTCCTCCATCACCTCTCCTTCTCATGTTGCATCAACCTTATAAATCCTTCAATGCTATCCCAAGTTGTTCTTAAGGGGGGATGTTAAGTTCTTTGGACACTTAGGATTTAGTTAAGATCTTAGTAGCAAGATATGACTGTATTAGCATTTGGTGTATGGGAATTTGCACAAAGTTAGAAACTCAGTGGTATTTGACATAGTACAAATATGGTAAAGTTAACTAAATGCTTAAATATATTATGATTTTCAACTTTTGAAGATCGGAAAAATGTTACTATATGTGCTCAAATTTATTTAAATGTTTAAACCTAAGAGACTACCATGTTGTGTGCTCATGCTATAGTTTAACCATTAATAGTTCAACTCCATTCATTAAAATTCAATGGTGAAAATAAGAGTGGAACTTGAATTAGAATAACTAATGCTCATGTTGTAGTTTAACTGTTAACAACTCAACTATTCATTAATTTTTAATATAAGAGTGGAACTAAAATAACATCATAGGAAACAATAGCTCATACTGTTCATGAATATTCAACACATATGCCCTTTCATATAGTTATATATAGTTTCAAATGGCATAAGTGGGAATGATTTTGCAAAACAAGAAAAATTAAAGAATCAACATATAAAAACATGAGAATAATTTTAAACGAATTTATAACTATTGTTCCCCTTAATCATTTGAATGAAATTTGATTAATAAGTGCTTCTTAATACTTGGAATTTTATTTTAAGTCACACATGTTACCAAATCAACCTTAAAAAATAAATACAATAAGGCTATGAGATCAGACTTTCAAATTATGATTTAAAATTGTCTATCTGATATCATGTTTCTTTTGTACTTTTGCATTAAAGAACTTACATCTTGGGACCGGTGAAGGATGAGGATGATCATATTGTGTGTGTGTGTGTGTGTTTGTCACGTTGTTATATGATATGCTATGTTTCAAATTCAAGATATTTTCCAACTTGCTTACAAAGAAGAATGAATATTATTTTAAAATTTTCAATGGTATATGTGTGTGTGTGTGTGTGTTTTAATTTGAAAAATGCAGGTTTTTGTATCTATGAGATGTCTATAATTTCGTTTTAGCCATACTAGTTGTTTTGTTACATAGTTTTTCCATACCGAATCATATTCGTATCCAAATTCATACTTTAATCTTGCTACTATGGTTAAGATCAAGTTCATCTAATGTGTCTTTAGGTGAAGTGTGTTTCTTTAGTGTGCTTTGGTAACTAACTAATTTGACTGTTACGATTGTGTTCTAGACATAAAGTGATCGAATGGTTCATCTTCTCCTTGGTATTATCGACAATTGATCCATGGATTATCACCAAGTTGGTCCATGATCTCTATTTAAATAACATGGAGGGTCATTCACTAATGATCAATTGTGAGAGACGTTCATGTAATTTATTCTTTTTTTTCATTAATATATTGCTTCAAGTGGTTGTGTACATTGAGACTATGCATTATTTCCCTCTTTGATGGTTTTAACCATGTGAATGCTAGTGCATTGTTCTTTGATCTATGTTTTAGTGTTTCTCTTAAGGTGTTTGATCTGTGTAGGGTTAACTTAAACTATACCCTAACTTTAACAAAATATATATTTCTTGATATCTATCCAAACTAGGTAACATATTGTTGGATTCATTTTGGAATAAATTTTACAATGAAATGAACTTGATATGACCCAAACTAATCATGCCAATATATTTTAGAAAATGGAGACAAGACATATATCCTAAGTGTTGTGCCAAGGGAGCACTTGCAACAAGAAGCACTTGTAACAATGCTCAACATAAGAGGACATAACTTAAATCAAAGGGTTGAGCTCTAATAAATAGACCTAGACTTTTGTCTAACCTATATTGACCTCTATCTTGGTCAATAGGTTGTTGACTTCTATATTTTACCAAAAGTTTATTTATAGATTTAGACATCTTTGTGTACTTCATGAGAACCTCAACAATGTCTAATATAGGAAGAAAATTATTCAAAGGTTATAGGACACTTCAACACAACATTAACAATAATTCAAACACATTTTTATTGATTGAAAATGAGACGAGATTTATAATCCCATTATCATTCTTACAACATTGTTGAAACACCAAACAAGAAATTGGGCATGCACACACCTCTTGTTGTTCCTTCTCATACTTGGGAGTCAATAAGCATGGATTTATTTTCTATCCTACATTTGACTAACCTCTATGATGGTTATATATGCGGTTGTCTATTGTGTTTCTAAGATAACAATCATGACCATGTAACAATTCAATCACCACACTAAATATCACCATAATTTTCTTCACATGTTTGGTCACATTTTAGATTGCAAACATCCATTGTGTAATGCAAGAATCATAAGTTAATTTAATAATTTTTTAAGTCCTTTAGTCCATGCTTGATAACCAACTTAACAGGGTGAAAACATTACTTCCTCAAATACATGGGCAAATTGAAGTCATCGATAGTACACTTGTTCAATTAATTATACATATACACCTGTATGAATCAATGAACATGAAATGAAAACATCCATTTACTCAACATCACTACTCATTGAATATTTTTTTGGGTTTTCATACTTTGGCACCATTCAACATCATTTTCATAAGTTGTTGACATCAATGACCCCGCAATAGGGCAAGGAACATGACAATATAGAATAATGCATTCAAAAGATTCAACAAATCCATCACTACATCCACTACATAATACCCTAATTGTAACACAAGGATAAGGTCCAACATGATATCCATTGTATGTTGTACAAGGTAACATCCAGATTTCACTGACCACATTTTCATAACACTGATTATTCTTTGAGGACACTTGCGTGCAAGTGATCTAGCTAAAACATAGTACATTATGATTATCTGATTTGGTTTATGAGTTTATGCTATGATAGAGTATTGAAATTTATATATGTTATTAATATTGATGTATAACATTGACATGTATTATGACGAGGTTTCTCGACTGTGCAAGAAATGTGACATGATGTTGATCTTGATGGCATCGAAAAAATTCCTTGGACTCCAGATTGAGTAAGGGAGTGGACTATTGACTTTGATTATGAGTACTTGTATTTATTACGCATGTATTATGATGATTTCAGTTATGGATTTCATGTATAAGAGTTATTGATATTATCTTTGTCAATGGATGTAGTGATGGTGACACTTGTTAATCTGACTCACATATGGAGTAAAGGGGTCATACACATATATCATACAGATTAGGGAGAGATGTGGAAACGTGTTTGGCACAACCTAATAACACTCTCGTTGTGACCTGAATTGAAGGTTAACGATTACCTTGTTCTTGAGAGGTTCACGATGTCATGAGGGCAGACTGAGACAATCACTCACGAGGATTTCTGAGGGGCGCACAATAAGGAGGATTCCTTATGCCTCAATAAGCCCTTAGTCTCACACAAGGTCGACAAGTGGAGTATTGACTCCAAGCATCAGACAACTTCCAAACTAATTCAAATGGTGAGTGGTACCCTTGGAGCACATAGGTGTGTCTTGAAAAACACGTCGCATGAATAAATTAATAAGGGAATAAAATATCTAGAAGACCATAGAAAAAAAAACGAATACTTATAATTGATTAGAAGAGAATAAATTATATTAAGTTATAAATTACAAACATAATAAAATCAAAGTTTAAAATGGTTATGTCTGATTAAATTTATATTAAAGGGGCATAAGGAAAATTTTAGACTATATAAAAGTATTATAGGGAGAATAAAATATATTGACATGTGCACAATGTGTGCATGGAATTAATAAAAATATTTTTAATTAAAAAAATTATTTCATGAGAGAATGGGTTGTCAACATAGAGTTAGAATCATAACTCAATCTAGAATCTAAATCATAACTAAGAGAAGATTTCTAATCAAACTCCAACTATAAATTAGTTATGAGACACAATAAAGGAGAAATTGGGGAACTAAGGGACACCTAAGAGAAAATCTAGGAATTAATAGAGAAGGTGAGGAAAAAAAAAATAATAATAATTTAAAAGAAATTAAAATATGCGCAACTTGAGGAAAGTGTGACATGTGTTGAGGGTGGATAATCTCTAAAATAATTATTAAAAATTATTTAATTATGTATGAATTGACAAGTTTCATGACATATTTTCTTATAAAAAGAAGGAAGAGGAAGGAGGAAAGGACCCTATTGTTGGATGACTAAAATGCTGTCAAATTTTCATATGACTGGCTTACTTTTGTGAGTTAGGGTTGCAAGCTTTGCAAAGAGGTGAAAGCCTCTCCTTGTGAGGGCAAGTTTGAGCTATAGTTTCTAAAATTTTGTATGTGACCCCTTTGCGGCTCTGGGGATAAGGGGGATGAAGAGTACTCCTAACGTTGGTTGGGAGGTACCGATTAAGTCATTGGATTAACAGGCAAAGGGAAGGACGTCGCACAAGTTCCAGCTTGAAAAACAACCTCATATTTCGTTAATCTTTTGGTTATGGTATTTTCATTGTTCTATTTATTTTAATAATTTTGGAATGTTGATTAATATATTATTCCTACATTTGGATGGAATGATTTAAACTCCCGACATTATTTTGTAATTGATATTTACTGTTTTCTTTAAAAAAATAAAATGCGAGGATCAATGGATGAATTGAGGTAATTTTTATGAACATAAATTTCCGAGTTTTAAAATTATGCGTGGATCAATATTTGAATCAAGACATTTTTCCAAGAAATTAGATATAATGTTTAAAAATATTCCTGTGAATCTATATATATTGTTATTAAATATGCAGGAATCAAGGAACAAACCAAGACATTATTACTAAAAATTATATGAATTGTTTATAAGATATGTATGGTCCGAAAGGTTGTTGAGACATCATACTCCCGTAAATTAAATTATTAACACTCACTGTTAAGAAATATAAGTGTAAATGGATGTGAATGAATGAGTAATAGAAAATAAGATTGGTAAAAATAGATTAGATCCTTCAAGGTTTCGAAATGGAACTTCATAGATTTTATCAAGTTTTATGGGTAAACATCAGAACTAGTAATTAAACTCAAGCGCCTGGCAGAAGCATCCAAAACCTTGGTGGATCAAACTAGATTGACTTCGATTGGCGAGAACGTGCGCACACTTTTCTAGGTTGGGGAGAGGTCACGAGTTCAAGTCTGGCTACGAGTCCCTCGGGCTGCTGCTTTCCACTCCCATATCATCCACTATGTGGGGAAGTATCGGGGTAATTGTAATTTCGCTTAGACGCATCTAATAGGGTAACTGTTATCCTCAAGTAGTAAATGATAATCCTTGGCCATTGTGAAGTTGCTCGTGAAACAAATGACAACGGTGACTTTCGAGCGCAGAGATGCACATTATTTCTGTGCAGTAAGCCCTGGGAGGCATGGTGAATGGAAGTCGGCAGAAACTCTGTAGAGACGTTCGACCGTCTGCACATTAATCTAAGTTGCGCAAGACCGAATGTACCATAGTAGTGTATTATAGTAGGAGAAAAAAAGAAAAAAAAAGTGGAAAAAGAGAAGAAAAACGAAACAACACAGAGACAGTTAGGTGCGCATAGAAGCAACGCGTGGAACACGACTGTGACGAGCGTTAAAGGCATTAAAAGGGTGGAAATGAAGGTTAAAGAGCATTAATGACAAGTCATAAAGACGACGCATAGCCATAAATGGAAACAACCATCGTAGATTGTGATAGATTGGTAGTACAAGGTACAAATACAACGAAAGATATGGTAATAAAGAAACATTAAATCAAACATTCATCACATCACTGACATATGAGACATTTAATTCAGGCTCGAAGCGACATGGACAATTGACGAAGGGGCACAAAATCCGTGAAGGGTTGACAAGCATTGGTTATTGTCACTTAGAGTTGCATGCGAGTAAGAGAGAGTTGAGAACTGTATTGCAGAGTCAAGAAAAACCCCAGAGCCAAAACAATTGTTCTCGGTAACGAGTTTACAGAAATAGCACCACCAAAAATAACAGCTCCCATACCAAAGAAAGCCAGAACAAGAGCACAAACAGTAGAACCAAAGATTGAGGAGACTCTAGGAGCTTCATCGTCGGAGCCAAGGTTTCCATGGGACTACATTCTGCCAAGGAAAGATGATGCCCCACTAGTGACATTGCAGAAGACTCCCTACTATGAATTGGTGACGCCCAACATTCCAGATGGAGTCATCGTGGAAAAAGACATGTTAAGGAGGGTGTTGCAACTCAAGTATGTAGAATATGACATTACAAACACGACAAAGTTCCCTGAATTTGTGTCGCACCAATACTTGGAAATGAAGACAAATCCAACAACAAATCAGAGCATACCAATGCCAAAAGCATGGGCCAGAGGATTGGAGCGATCAGGCATCCTAAACCTGTTTGACATCCCACATTTCGACTGAAGAAACGAGGTGAATTCATGTGTTAAGTTGCTCCTAACTTGTGTGCATGGAGGTTATTTGTGGCTGGACAAGGCAATCTGTTGGAAATACTAAAACAACTGAGAGGGGGGGGGGGTGAATCAGTTGTATATAAGCTTAAACAGTTTTATACTTATTAAAACATTATTAATCTTTCTTCATGTGGTTATCAACAATGTATAGCATATGAGCAGTAAAAGTAAAAACCATCAGTCACACATGAAGTACACACAGAGACAGATTTTCACGAGGAAACCCATAAAGGGAGAAAACCTCTTCTTCTTCGAAATGATAGGCAGTCTTTTGC